>PGTU02002536.1:0-12061 GCA_002896215.2 Cicer echinospermum
TAGTATTTAAAATTTGTGTGAAAAATATCATTGGATCCAGAATAATTATGAGTGTTTTTTTATGCTTCCTCTTCTTCCTCTTCATATTTTAGTATTTAAAATTTGTGTGAAAAATATCATTGGATACGTAATAATTATGATAGTGTTTTTTTATGTTGTTATGTTTTTATTGTAAATGTAAAAAATATCACACAAAAAATCCAGATCTGAGTTTGAGTTTGTTTTTGTTGTGAAAATCCAGACTAAATGTTTCCAATCATTAATAAGAATTTAAAATAGGTCACTCAAAATAAAACTATAAAGTACCGAAATTAATTCAAAAGATTAAATATTTTCAACCCTAAGAAAATTAATTTTCTTTGTTGTGTTTAACTTAACACAATTGGACATCTACTACTTCTAACTGAATTAGGATTAAGATTATATCTTTTATAATTGAATTATAATTAAAATTAATATATCTAATATTTAATTGAGAATTTTAGATTATTAACTAGTAATTTTGATTAATTTGAATTTAGATTAAATCAACAATTAATATGATTGGGATTCTCTTTATTGTTTATGAAGTTTAAGCATTGCGACATGAGGTTAAACACTTTGAATGTGTTTAATCAATTTTGAATTGTCTTGTTTAAATTTTGTTGTTTTTAGTTTTGATTTATAAAACCATTTATCCACATTATATATTAATTTGAATAAAACATAATATTTAATTGATAAAATATGATAGAATAAAGTGGAATGATAATATAATGATAGATTAAGTGGAGTACATACTACTACTTCTTCTGCAATTTTAATGATTATTAATGTGAGTAATAAATGAAACCGGTAACTAGAAAGGTTGCTATTAGAATTATGATACACCTACCATACTATAATACCTTGTTGAGCATGAGTCACAATCCATTGAAAGCCTTAAGTGTTTGTGAGAATATACTTATAGTGTTAATGATCAATTCAAATAGAACATTTGTGAGTAATACCTTTTTTATTCATTGAATTCCTTGCTTCAAAATTATAAAGAGAAATGTTCTCTCTTTTTATATTAAGAGAATAAACTAGAAGAGAAAACAGAAATGAAGGGAAACTAACTACTTAGAGAAGCAGGGAAAATAAAGACTTTGTCAGAATACAAACTAAAGAAAACAGAGAAGAAGAGTTTGAGGAGGATGAGAATATATATAGAGATGAAATCTGAAACAAGTTGAGTCTGAACGTTTTATATCAATCAATGGATGGAGAAAGGGTTATCAACAAGATGTTTGGATCTTCCCCAATTTAGCCATGTTAGATTTGGAGAAGGATACAAAAGGAAAAGGAAGATGAATATTGTGACGGAGGGAGTGTCTGCAAAACTTATACTTATGCAGTTACTTTTTATACAAAATGTCTTGTTCATAATTAATTACAATCATCAAACTCGTTACAATAATTAATAAAATTAGATAGTCAAACCGGTGAAATAGTAATACAGTACTCCTCTCAATAAAAAACATATACTACTGAACATAATATTTTAGGTGGAGTAATTGTTTTTTCAAACTCAATTGAGTAGTTAATAAAATTAGGTAGAGCAGTGAAAAGCTTCTTGATAGCAATGTTATCAATAATGGGGCCACAAGTAGGGTCATCTCTATACCTTAATTCTTAAATACCAACCTAAAATTCTTTGTTAAGGATAAATCTGGTTGAAAAAATTAATAGATAAAGTGAAAAGGACTATATGCAATTATGGACTATAACCCACCCCATCCCGATATTACTCAATCGTTAAAAACATTTTTTAATTGAACTTATGTGTTATTTTTTATTGTTTACGTTTAAGTATAGTTATGAAATTACCAACAGAAATATAGTAGGGTTAAATTCAACTTAATCATTATAAATGTTTAATCCTATAAATAAGTATGGGGAAGTACGTAAATTTAATTAGTGATTGAACATTTTAAGATAAAATATCAAATGGTAACATTAAACTTAATTATAGTTATGCCATTTTGCCGTCTTTTCTGGACAAGTTCGGTAAAGCCATTGATATTGATCATAAATCAATCTAAGTAAACGCCTTAAGTATGTTTTACTGTGATTGAGATCAAAAATTTGATAATCACATTTTAAAATCTTCCCACATTTTTTTAAAACAAGAAACCCAACAATCTTGGGAAACAAAAAATTAGATATAATTTGATATCTAATTCAATTATATTAAACTACTATATTTAAAATTTGTAATGATTTTCACTACAACCGCCGCAGTATTAAACAAACCCATTTTGAATACTTATTTGGTTTATAAGGATGATTAGAGGTAATAAAAGGGATGAATTTGGTAATTACGAAGTAATGCATTGAATTAATGACTTTCAACCTATTGTAAAAAATGGATTCTAACAATTTAATAGTTTTTTAAAATAATTTTAGACAAATTCAAAATCAACATTACTATTACCAAAAATCAAACAACGAAAATGAGATTAAATTTGCGTAAATTTAACTCTAACGGCTTATGGAACACCTCATCTCGTTAAAATAAATGTGATAATTATTTTGAGAAAAAAGAAGTATTTGATATAAGATCACGTAACACTTTTTAATATAAGCAAATATCAAATTCAACGTCAATCTCAATTCAATATTCAATTCCAAAACAAATTTGAAGGTAGTAATATCATTGTCCAAATAAGCATATAAAATAACATTCTCTCACTCGAAGAAAATGATGTCTTGCTTAACAATTAATCCAAGTGATTCCAAAATTAAATCGTGAGTTGGGTGCTCAAATTATTACAATTGCGAATAAAGAAAATCTACAACACATAGGTCTCTCCATTTTAATTCATTTTTTGTATTTTATTCTAACAATATTGGATTTGATCATCGCCTTTGAAAGATGAAGATCTTCTTTATGTAAACTATATTTTTTGTGGATGCTTTATTCAAAATCTACCTTTGACTAATTTCTAATATTTTTCTTCGATCTTCAAATCTACTTTTTATTGTGTTGTTGTTTATTCTAATAATATCCAATGTGTCAACCCGTCACATGACATATTTTCCTGCATTTCAAATATATAATGAAGAGTATATATAATATTTTATAATACATTTTTTAAATTTTCAGATTCTTTTTTTCATTTTAATAACTTTTTTTAGCGTAAAAATATCTAAATAATATAATGTTATTCTTGTTTATATATCTTAAAATTTTAATTACCCTGGAAAATCAGACATTTAGTAGTTTAATATTATCAACATCAACACCTTTTATATATATATATATATATATATATATAATAAAAGTTATAAGTGATAGAAAAATTCATCCCTTACAAATATTATTATTATTATTATTATTATTATTATTACAAATACACGTTTTTTTCTCCGACTTCTAATATTATCAAATAAAAATATTGGTAACATGTAAAATTAGTGGTGAAGCTATTCAATTGCATGAGTTAGCTTTGGCTCAAAAAATATTTTTTTATAGAATTAATAATAATAGTTTTATATTTTACTACCTCAAATAAATTATTTGTAATAAAATTAAAGAAATAAGAGTAAACAATAATCACTTGATTGATATATCTATTTATATTATTTTAACATTTTTAATCTCTACAGCAACTATAAATAAAACAATTTTACTGATAAAAGTTGTCAAGAAACAACTCAAAAATAAATTGAAGATGTATTTTTTTACAAATAATTTAATTGTTTATATGAAAAGATAGATTAGTTATTATAGATTTAAAAGGGGGCGCTAACAAGTGCCAACAATAGAAATGAATTGAAATTGTGTATTTAGCTTTTTAAAATATCAAAATTTAAGTTTTTTAATATAAAATTTGTACTTTTGTATTCTTAACATGTATTTGTTAGCATGACTCTAGTTATGGACCGATTTGATTATTAAAATATTATCAGATACTATTTGTTATATATAAAAGCAAATTAAAAAAAAAGTCACCTCATTAAAATTAGTATAACTTTGCCGCAGGTGAAAATTAGCAAATTAAAAAAAAGTCACCTCAATCAAATTTTCCGTAACAAATAGTTGAGTGAAAATTGGAAATTTATGTAATAGATAATACAATTCAAAAATTTTAAAATTTATAGAATTTCAAAAAATTTTGATGTTGAAAATTTCCATTAAAATGTTATATATAGAAGATTACCAAATTAAAATTTACAGAATTTCTTAAAATTTTAAAATTAATGAAACACGTTAATTTTTAATAATATATTATTTACTTTATTTGCAATGGCTAAATGCAGAAAATAAAATGATAGGGCAATACCTCTTCCAAGAGTTGAAAGAACTACACCATTTACATTTGAATCGTTATTTTAGATTATTTTTTAATTATAGTAAAAAGATATCGAAAGAAAAGCTGATCGAATTGAACAGTTAGCTCACATAATCCATATTTGATAGACCAATTTTAATAAATAGTAGGCTAATAATAATAAAGTAGGTTGGATCAATTTGGCTAATTTATATAATTTAACCTTTTAAGGTAGAACGAGCCGGTCCAATCCATTTTACAATTCTAATGAACACTCTTAGTCACATAATTTTTTGTCATTGTCCACTATAATTTCATCTAGGATTATCAATTTAGGTGATGCAATATAAAATTATCAACAACTTTTAGTTTTTTTAAAATAGCAAATTTTTATAATACAAGATTTTTATATTTTTTATTTAAAATATTATTTTCTTTAAAGGTTAATTGCAAATCATTCTATTTAATCGTGGAACAATGCTAGACGGACTGAGAATAACGTATCACATTTTTTTATTATTGTATTAAAAAAAAAAGTATTTCACTCTGTTTTTATATAAAAAATAATTATTTCAAAAGATTAAATGTTTCCAATCATTAATAAGAATTTAAAATAGGTCACTCAAAATAAAACTATAAAGTACCGAAATTAATTCAAAAGATTAAATATTTTCAACCTAAGAAAATTAATTTTCTTTGTTGTGTTTAACTTAACACAATTGGACATCTACTACTTCTAACTGAATTAGGATTAAGATTATATCTTTTATAATTGAATTATAATTAAAATTAATATATCTAATATTTAATTGAGAATTTTAGATTATTAACTAGTAATTTTGATTAATTTGAATTTAGATTAAATCAACATTAATATGAATTTGGGATTCTCTTATTGTTTATTGAAGTTTAAGCATTGCGACATGAGTTAAACACTTTGAATTGTGTTTTAATCAATTTGATTGTTTGTTTAAAATTTGTTGTTTAGTTTTGATTTATTAAAACCATTTATCCACTATTTTATCATATTAATTTGAATAAAAACATATATATTTTAGATTGATGAAATATGATAGAATAAAGTGGAATGATAAAATATGATAGAGTAAAGTGGAGTACTATACTACTACTCTCTGCACATTTTAATGATTATTAATGTGGATTTAATAAATGAAACTGGTAATCTAGAAAGGTTGCTATTAGAATTTATGATACACCTACCACTACTAGTACTAGTAGTAGTATTGATTTTAAGATAAGATTTTACAAATGATATTAGTAGTTTTAAAATAACTATCACAATTAAAAAAAGAATTTGTTTTAAAAAATTATAAAAATTTAATTTTTAAAATAATATTAATTTTTTATTTCAATTATTTCATTTAATTAATATTATGATAATTAATATTATGAATATAATAATTGATTTGTTGTATTGAAGAGGTGTGTATCATCGTGTATATAAACTATTTAGACCTCACTTTTTATTTTTGTTGCCGTAGAAAATATAATTGATATAATTTGTTTTTAAAAGTCAAATATTACAAATTAAAATTTTTTATCGTCACAAATGAATTTCTATCTTTTATTTCTAATTAATTTTTAATTTATTTTAGTCAATGTAAAATTAATTCTTCATGAAATTTTATAGTAATAACTATTAGAAATTCAACTGTTCGTACTACCAAAGTAATCTTTTTAATACTTAGCCGTCAAAATTTTATTCTCATTATATCAGTGACTATCTAAATAGGAGGAGATCAGGAAATAATATTGTATAAACTTTCAAAAAGTAGAGATATTTTGGACCAGTAGAATGTGAAGCTATTAAATGGGATGGAGGAAAATATACTCTTATCTGTTAAAGAAAATAAAATGAATACAAAGAAAAGGGCAACTTTAGATAGATATTGAAAAGTGGGTACAATTGCTTAGTATTAATAATACTTCTTTTGTCTTAAAAAAAAGAAAGAAGCTTATTTGAACAGTACTTCACAAATATTAAAAAAATAGAAAATAATAATTTACTTTATTTTATTTATTAAAAATTAGTATATTAATTATTACCATGTTAAATAAAAAATATTAATTTAAAAATAACATATATAATATTGATTAAATATTACAATTCTTAAAGACAAAATTTTAATTTGAATAAATAGAGTGATCAATTATGTTTAAGAGTATTATGTTTTGAAGTAAAATATTGATATTCATATCAATTAACTATACTAATAATTTATTAAAATAGTAATTGATGTAACTCAAACAAGGTTTTTGCCCTATTTTACAAAGACAACTAATTTCCACAAAATGGAAAACAAAACTCAACCAGAAGCAAGTTAATATGGATACATTACAAATTTTTCAAACTACATAAGAGCTAAGAAGAACGAGTGAAATATCTACCTCTAGGTAAATGCAAGAGCACAGACACTCAATGGAATTCATAATACACTTTCGCCCCTGCACAAAAGACAATAAACTCAGATGAACTCAAATCCAAGCACACAAATTCACAAGCAAAATTAAGCTTTGCTGGTGAAGAGACAGAGTGTGAAGAAGAAGCAAGAGACGTTTTTACCTTATAACATTAATTCGAACAAATCCCAAAAGAGATCGATCTTGAACCAGAAGCGAATGAATAGAGCTGAGAGAGAGAGAGAGAGAGAGGAAATCCGATAATGTAGGGCTTCCATTCTGATATTAGTAGTGTACTTTCAATTTGCAAAAGGGTAAATAAAATCATTTCCATTTTTTTTCTTTTGAGTACCTCAATTTGGGGAACTCAAAAATACATTATAAGATGTGTTTGAAGAATTTTTTTTTAATATTTCCCAAATGTCTTTCCAAATTTTCTATAAAATCCCAAACAGGAGGAGGGAGCTAGCCTGATAAGCCTCCCCTTCTCTCCAAAAACCTCTCAAACACAACCTAAGAGAACATCACAATTACCTAAAACTTTTAATTTTACACATTAAATCCTCCTCCTATTATCAACTCGTGCTTTTTTTGATGTTGATCCAGCTTGTAAGCATGCTCGCCACTGGTTGAATCTGGATGAGAAAGATATTGTTTCAAAGCTAACACTATAATAGACTCCAAATCGATATTCTTAAATAAGTACACATTACCTTATCAAGCTTATCCCTGACAAACCTCAACCTGTTGATTCATGGAACGGAGGAAAAATAGCCTGTTATAGAAACATGTTATGTAAGCATCAGGTAACAAAGGTTTCCAAGATGGAAATTAATTTCTGTTGTTTTTAAAATTCGAAACCTTTGAAACACATATATGCCACCGAAAATATTACTGGGTGGGAGTGCGCGGACACTAGGTCGCTCTCTTAAGACGTTCGAGCACTGCCAAAATTTGTGCAAGGCAGCGACTATCAACACGAAGTCCCCGGACTAAAACGAGCCAGATTCACTGTATCGGATTTCCCTCTATATGCCAGTTCGATGACTGACTAATCAAAGGACACAAGATTAGTCTGTTTAGGGTTTGAATGAATCTGAACATGACATTGACTTTAATTACACCACAACCCGAACCGAACCGGCCGGACGGAGCGGCAGGCCAAGCGCGGGCGCGCGCGTGTGGTGTTCCATTTGCTTCGTTCTCCCTCTTCACAAAATTGCGTGCCCCTTGGGGCCCAACCCAATGTGAAACTAACTCCTTATAAAGTCATAAATGAGTGTGTTCCCTCTAAGTGTGGACTTCTCATTTTTCAATTCAACACATTAAAAAGCCCATCATCAATGTCATTTATTTTTATCATTTCCAACAATCCCCCACTTGAATTAAAAAATAGATTCTTGAATAGCGTCAAACGCTTCTATAAGATTGTGCATAAACAAAGGTGATCTTTCGACTTGAACCTTGCATAGCGAGTAGGATTCAGATTCAACAAGAGTAACTCGTAGTTTTGAACTCTATCTCTGACATTCAAACCCACACACAACCTTTCATTAGGTGTATTCTCAAAAGCCCGTGCATTTAGGCCCTGCACGTGTATCCCAGTCTAGTGAACGCTCTAGGAATTCTGCCTCGAAATTCCATAGGAAGCGGCCCCCACTTCCACATTCACGTAGGTGAGTCTATCCAAGAGTACTCCTGTAGCCACTAGGTACCCCACTCCATATAGAGTATAGATCTCATTAAGAGTTTCTATTGTCTCATCCTTTTTCGCTTCAGGAATCATGCTTCTCATTTTAAACATAGCATGTTCATTCTCATATCACTATGACAATGTTTATTACCCATTGAACCTAATTCTTGGGATCTCCAGTCTTTTAGCCGGGTTACCATCATAAGTGACCTTCATTTATCTATAGGCATTAGTCCCATCCTTTTGGATGTATTTTGGGACTTTCTCTCTAGCTAATCCTTTCGTCAAAAGGATCAACTAAATTTTCAACAGTGCGTACATGATCCACAATAACAGCCTCCATTCGAAAGTAATTCTCTAACTGTGATGATGTGCTTACGACGTATTTGTCGTCTCTTACCGTTATAATAACGATCTCAATTTTTGCAATAGTCGCGTAACTATCTCATTGGATCAACACAGCTGGTAACGGCTCTATCCCATAAAGGGATTTCTGCTAGCAAGCATCTCAACCACCTTGCTCTTCACTAGCATTAGCTAGAGCTATCATTTCAGACTCCATAGTGGGACTGAGCCAATATTGTCTGTTTCTTCGATTTCCAATGAACAGCACCACCGGGCTATGCTGAAAAGATAGCCACTGGTTGCCTTGAAGTTCATCTGATAGGGTGTTTTCAATCAGCATCACTGTATCCTTCAAGGACACAGGCGAACTTTGATAGTGTTAATCCAAGACTCATGGTCCTTTTAAAGTATCTCATGACTCTATCGATAGCCGTGCCAACTGCCTCCATACTAGGTCTACTAGTAAACCTGCAAACAATTCCCACGACATAGCAATGTGGGTCTAGTACAATCAGTGGCCATACCTGAGGCTGCCAATGATGCTCGCATATCAGTTTGATCTAACACCTTCCCCAACAGTTCTTGAAAAGTGTTACACTGGGATCACATGTGTGTAAGAGGTTTACAGTCAAAAGTAATCATATTTTCTTAGGATCTTTCAATATAGTGAAATTGATCCAAAGAATTTCCCATTAATTTATATAAGTCATTAGATCTCTTCGTTTTTGCTATATTATTAGAATTAGAATCTGCCATAATATATTTTTTTAATTTATGTGTTCAATGTTGATATCACTCTATTCAAAGACCACTCATACTTCATGTTGGGTTAATTCTAAAGTTCTATAATCAGCTCTGTGCCCGTGATCAAAATACCATGTGCAAAATATTGCTGTCAAAATTTCAGCTCTTTTAATGTTAAATTAATTAATATACACAAATGGCAAGTACAACTTTTGTATCATATTTATGTGTGAGCTCCTTTCTGTCCCACAGCTAAGCTAATGATTCTAAATTAATAATAATAATAATAATAACTTCATAAATTCCCTAACCACTAGTATAATAATAATTAATTTCATCTTATGCCTTTATTTTATTTGAAGTTCATGGACACGTCTTCTCCTACCTTTGACCTTTCTTCTTTTGTCAATCAACATTTTCTTAGACATATCTTCCTTTCAGTTATAACAATTTGTCTGTATAGGAAATAAAAGTAAGAGGAAAAAAATAAAAAGTACATTAATTAATATTTGATACTAATGAAAAGTAGGAGAAATATATTTTAATCATTAACGAATATATTCTCAACCACTTTTTATCTTAATCATTAATGAATATATTATCAAAAAATTTACTAATTAATTCAAACTAAGTTTAAAATTCAGTTTTGTTTTAAATAGGAGTTGTTATTCCAAGGGGTGATGATTATTATGATCATAGCATTAATAATAATAATAATATTATATGATTTATTGTATGATTTCATTAATAATAGTTTAAGATAGGCAAAATTTCCGATTAGAAATTACTAACTGATTGAATTGACATGGAAGATTATCTTACAAGTTCTTTAGACGAGACAAGAGATGAAGGTGATGTCTGAAGACATGTGATATCTGATCAACATCTGCGTTGTATTTAATGTTGTCCGGAAAAAAATAAAGAAAATATTAATTGAAAGTTTCTCCATTTGGCATTATGTCATTAATCGATGAAGTAGAAAAAATCTATAAATTAGAACCTAAGGAGCCACTTAGTGCATTTCATGTCAAAAAGATTGTAACATTAGTTCATTACATCAAGAAAATTAAAATTTAGTCTCAAAAGTTTTAACAGATACTAATTCTTATATATATATTTAAAACTATCAATTTAAGTTATTTAAAATTAATTTTTAAATAAACAACTCATTAATTAGTCTCTCCTTCTTAAGTATGTTTTCTTTTAGCAATTTTAAAGACATCTCAATAAAAAAATATTTATTGCAACAAGTTTTTTTATTCAATTTAAGTTGCAAGGTTTCTCTATTTTTATCTGCCTTCGAGATTAAATGAGAAAAGTCAGAAAATGAAATTAAAAAAGTAGGTGGGAATTAATAAGATCTGCTTTTCACATGGTGGAATTATAAGATTATGAAATTCAATTAATTCAAAAACTGAGGTACGTAGAAAAAAAGAGGATTGAAATTTTGAATCATCTATATTTTTTGTGCAATTCATATATCGTGTGCTAGTGTGTTTTTATTTTTTTATGTTAGTATGTGAAAACTTGTTTCATTGTGACTTTAATTTGTGGTCTCGCTGGATTTGTTTACAATTATTATTATGAAGTAGTAGTTCTCTTCATATTTTGGACACAAGTAAATTTGTTTAATTGATTTTTTTGGACAAGTTTTATTTAAATGAATTGAAACTGAAGATTGTGCAACTTAAATTTGCAAAGAGGTAAAATAGTTCATGATTTTGTATGATGTCAAGTAAATTGATCATTTTGTTAACTTGGGTTGAGATTATCTAAGTACATAGTCAAATAAGTGCTTAATATTAGAAATTAAATAATATTTACTTTATATACATAATCGTTTTAAAAAATTACATTATATATCGTTCGATTAATTGAGAGGACAATATTAGAAATATGAATTGCATTATGCCATTTGAACCAACTACAGAAAAATAATAATTAATTAAGACAATAAAACATTTATACTATTTTAAATTTAATTCAATTTTCACTTATATCTATTAATTTTATTTTATTTTGATTTGGATATTTAAATTACATTTTTTACATTATTTCTCTAGTTGTCGTGCGTGCGTGCGATTACTGTTGTTGTTTTGTTTATTTGCATTAGGGATTTGAAAAATTGATAACCCCTTCTCTCACTCATCAGTTAATGAAACATCCAAACTCATCTACCTATGGATTTCATCCTATATATATACATATATCATGCTCATTCTCATCATCCTCATTCTCATCCTCCTCATTCTTTCAAAGTCCTCCGAAAATGTCCTTTCCCAACACCACTGTCTCGCCCAACACCGCCTCTCCCACCACTGCCTCGCCCAACACCACCGCCGCCGACCCCATCTTCCACCATGTCACGTTTCAACACCCTGATCTGAACCATCACAGGCCAAAATGGCTTGTCCCTATCATCTTCTACGGCGGTAGTGGCCATGTTAATGGCCGTGCTCATCTACTGCGCACGAAAGAAGAGAGCAACACCGGCGACAGAGGTGCAGCTGGGGAGGAAGCTCCGGCGCCATTGTTAGATTTGGAGAAGGATACAAAAGGAAAA
>PGTU02002537.1:0-13275 GCA_002896215.2 Cicer echinospermum
GTTTTGGTCCCACTATTTTAGCTGAATCATGAAAGTAGTTCCCCCATTTTATTTCTCCTCAGTTTTGATCCCCTAACAGAATTTTGGTCCAAAACTGGACAAATTGCCATTTTTTTAAGCCATGCAACACCATTTATGATAATAGATTTCAAGTACAATTGTTGCACCACGAGATCTTGAGACATGTTGGGACTTAAATAAACGCAAAAAAATAAAAATTCATCAAATTTTAAACTAAAATTATGTTTAGGGGACTAAAACTAGATAGAAATAAAATGAGAGTTAGCTGAAGTGAACTTCGAAAAATCTCATCAAGACTACGAGTCTTTAAATTGTGCTAAGGTATAATTAGTTATGTTAGTTAGTCATAACTAATTGATTATATTTTGCCATCATATTTCATATATCGTAAATCTTAACATTATAATCAACAAAATAATTAATGAGTATTCAGTTAGATTAGTTTTCTCTCATGACTTAGAGAAACCTCAATAAAATTCATGAGTTATATGTAATTCTATAAAAATGTTCCAATTACGGGATGTGTCATTTTCAAAACAAATAGAGAGTTAAACACAACACTCCCAACATAACAAAAAGAAAACCTAAATGACCACCACCTCCAACCAAGAATAATTTATGTCGCACTTACTTTATTTTATAATTCGTTATAGACATTAAATATTATTAATTCAATCGTCAAATTAATAATTTTAATTGAGTAGATTAAATTTATGAAACATAAACTTTTAGTAGAAAAATCAGTATTATTTGAAACCGATAAGAAAAATGACCAAATGTCATTGTATGCTCTGGGTGTAGCAACCGAAAGATCAACTCTTCCAAGCCTAAAGTATAATTTTGTTGCAGAATTACTATTGTAGTCAGATTTAGCTTCATCAAAACCAACGGACTGAATATTAATTATCACTTACCCTCTAGACAAGATGGATTTTCCTCTTGGTTTATATGTAGTTCTTTTGTTTTGTTTGTATCAACCACTACTGCCATTTTCCTCTAGTCCATATCAATATTCATTACAACATCTTTTTTTGTTCATAAGTAATTAATTTAATCTTACAAAAATTTCACATTAAAATACATATAGAACTGAATGCATCATTATTGTAATACAATCCCTAAAGGCATATTCAAATGAACATAGCTGACCATCAAACACAAAATTGATAAATAGAGATACACCAAACTCATAAAGCAGGATATCACCAACTAGAATTGGAAACAATATCTAAATGCTCAGAACCTAGCACATATGTTTTTTTATTTGGAAAAAATGTGTAGGGGTAATACTAAATGAAGAAAACAAATTAAAAACAAAGTTCACCTTAATTAAGGAACAAAAGATAGAGAGATGGATTAAAAAGAAAAGGCTAACAATAAGGTTATGAAAATAAAAGCATAACATGCCCTTAATTCTCTTTAACACCCATATACACACAAAAATCCTCCATCATTAGCCGAATTCCATTATTATTGCTAAGAACAAGCAACTAGAACAACAAAAAATCACACCAATAACTAAGAAAAGCATAAATCAGAACATAAATTTGGAACAAACAATTATAATTATAGGAACATGCTAATCGAACAATTATGCAGATAAATGTTTGATTGAACACAACTGAAGTGATACGAGAAACTGATCGCTTGAGTTTATGATCGTGAGTGAAAAGGAAATAGTGAAGGTACAGAACAAAGTTAGGGTTTATGGTACTAGAAGAGTAAGAGTTTTAAGCCCGATTCGATTTCTTCATCAAAGAAAACACAATAATTAATTAATTATACATTTTCCCCTTATTATTTGGGCTAATTTGAGGCCATAATTTTTATAGCTTTAGACTACACTTAAAATATGTAGTTATTAATTCAATAATTGATAGTATCTTTGTTCAACCTGAAACTCCAACCTTGTTTCCCAAGTAAAGCTAGATTCAAGCCATCGAGGTTACGAAATCCTAAACCACCATTGCCTTTTTGCACCGCCATTCTTTCGCAATTGAGCCAATTGATCCTTTTCTTCCATTCCTGTTGGAGCCCCACCAACAGGTGTTGGTCATTTTTTCGATTTCATGAGCAAGAGATGGGGGGATTAAGAAGACACTCATACAATATGATGGGATAGATTGAGCCACAACTTTGAGAGCTTATTTCCCCTTTTTAGATAGAGTTCTTGCACTCCAACTTTGAATTTTCCTCCAAATCCTATTCTTCATGAAAGTGAATACACTATTTTACTCCTTCCAATAACGGATGGGCGGCCATGGTAGGATCCACTCCTCAGTCATTGCTAGGATTCATTCGACACATTTTTACTAAAAGCCATCTTGGATATGGCAAGGTTGGTTTTTTTTTTCAATACCCTCTTTTTGAAAAAAAAACACTAAAATACCCCATTTGAAAAAAATATTCTAAAATGCCCCTTTTTTTTTTCTTTACTTACAAGTCGCCATTTTGAATGGCGACTTCCTTAAGGAAGCCCGAGTTCCAAATAGCGACTTTCCCACTTGAATTTTTAAAAAAAGGGACATTTTGGTATATTTTTTTCAATGAGGATATTTTGGTGTTTTTTTTTCAAAAGAGGCATTGAAAAAAAAAGACCGGCAAGGTTCACTAATGCTTGACCCGAATAATTTTTCATATGTTGCTAAAATATCTAACAATGAGAATTTCTTCGTGATTAGCCTGAAAAAATAAATATGTAATCAGCAAAAACAAATGGCTCACCCAAGGTGCCCCCGACCAAAACCGTGAATCATGAATTAAACATCTCGACTCGGTCTTCTTAATGATAGCAGAAAGGCCTTGAGCACAATATGATATAGAGATAAGAAGATAGATGGGTCTCCTTGTCGTAGGCCAAGTCCCAGAGCAATAGGATCAAACATTACATAATTTCTAAAGCAGCAAATTTGAGTCTTATTGTTTGGGGACGTGGCCTAGGAGATAATGCCTAATGCAACAATATTTCTGTATTTTCAAATGCTACAGGGCGTGGCTTTGGTAGTTTCAAATGCAACAATGACTTAACCACTGCAACATTAAACATTTTGTATCAACCGACGACGTCGCTGAATAAACAAACTATACAATATAAAACAAAATTTGTTTCATCTTCTTCTACCTTCAGTTCGATCAATCTAACTCGGAAAAGATCCGAAAACCTAAATAAAACCCGATAATTTCCGCCCATTTACAACACTAAAATCATCTAACCAAATTACATAAAGTTTAGAAAACTTATATCCCTATTGACCTGTCTCCGGGGTTAATTTTGGTGTTGAAGAACATATAATATTTTTATATTTAAAAATATTCAATTTTTAGATATTATTTAATACTTTTTATTTTATATGTTTTAACTATGAAAAATAAGTTTATTTTATTTATAAAATAAAATGATTTAAAATTTTATATTTTAAATACTTATATATTTAAATAAATATTCAAATTTGTTTGTTTTAACTTCAACATATTAAAATATTTAGATAAAGTATTTAAAATTAATTGAATTATATATTTAATATTTAATATATAATAATATAATATAAATGAATTACCAATAATAACTTTAAAGTATTTTATCCAAAATAAATGTCACATATGTGTCGAGTGTCTTCATGTCGTTAACGAGAATGACACAATAAATTGTGAGAGACTAAAAAACTTAAAATTATATTTTATGATATAGATATATATAAATAAAATAATATTTTAATATATAAATAAAATAATAATAAATGAATTACAACAATAATAACTTTAAATTATTTTATCCAAATTATAATGTCACATAAGTGTCGATGTATCATGTCATTACTGAGAATGTCACACAATACAAAAATTGTGAGAGACCGAAAAACTTTCAAGAATTTGTTATATGTCATGTCAACAATGAGAAGTGTCACACAATAAAAATTGTGGGAGACTAAAAAAATTTCAATAATTTGTAATAAGAGGACAAAACGCTGATTTTAAAATTAAGGAAACAAACATTCACTTTTTGATTAACTATAAAGAAAATGCATTAAGGCCAATAACAAAATAAATGATTTTCAATAATATTTTTTAGTCTATCAATATTAATTATGGTTTAATCTAAGACAAACATACAACACAATAATTGCTCATGTCGAAATTTCTTAAAACTTCTCAATGTAATCTATGTTGAGACACCACATTATTTTCTTTCTGTGATGAGTATTCTCTCATGCCCAGAATTGCTTTTAGGACCCAAGTTTTTCATGCAAAAGATTTTTCAATATTTCTTTAAGATGAATCTTCTTAGTGTCATGACCAACAATCATGTCATCCACATATAACAATAGAATAATATAATCACCATTAGAGAATTCTTCACAAACACACAATAGTCAAAAGTAGTTTTTACTGTATTCATGTTTTGTCCATGAAAGAATCGGATTTATTGGTACCATTGTTGAGGTGTTGCTTAATCCCATACAAGTTTTTCTTTAATTTACACACAAGCTGCTTTTTTACATTTGACTTCGAACCCCTCTGATTGCTCCATATAGATCTCTTCCTCCAAATCACCATGAAGGAATGCAGTTTTCAATCAGTTGTTCTACTTCTAGGTTCAAGCTAGCTGTCAACCCAAGCACAACTCGGACATAGGACATCTTCACCACAGGTGAAAAAATTTCATCAAAGTCAATACATTTTCTTTGACTAAACCTTTCACAACCAATATTGCTTTGTGTATTGGTTGAGAAGTATTCCACTTTTGCCTTTATCCTTGTATAACCCATTTGTTCTTGAGTGTTTTCTGCCGTTAGAAACTTTACCCAAATAAATGTGTAAGTTCTCATAGCAAGGAATTTTAAGACCCATAATTTTAAAGTACCCTTTTATGTATTTTTGGTATTGTTTTGGATTTGGGTCGGAGCTTTTAAGGCCAAAGTTAATAATATTTTTGAGTTTTCTAATCAAAAAGATTATTTAGATGCCAATAGAATTCTGTGCGATAAATAATTGAATTTACTGCGAGAATCCTTTACGAGAATTTTAAGGCGTTTCGGGTGAAACGGTATTTAAATAAATATCTAGATTTTGAGATGATTGTGTTTAATTTATATATTATTATTTGGATATATGTTGCTTGGAGGGAAAAAGAAGAAAACTAGAAGGAGGAAATGTGACACCCTAACCCCAATAATTTTTTTTTTATAAAAGAGTACACGTAATCATAAACATGATCACATAATCCAAAATTTCCATGCAAATAAATGACATCGAGAATCATAATATCAAATACATAATCCTTTTTGAAGTGCACCTACTTATGTTTTAAAGTGTGTGCAAATATAGTCCCCACCGATGTCACTATCAGAGCGGGAATTCCAAAATAAAATACTCAAATAACATCAATACAATGCGTATAAATAGAGTCTTCAGGACATGATACTCCGCCTCTCTGATGGTACTAGTCATCACCTGCAACTTACAACTCATCTGCGTCCATCGCAACGCCAAACAAAACACGAGGGGTGAGTATCGAAATTATGTAACAGTATAAAATACACGAGGAGAACACGCAAACAATCAAATTATCACAATCTCAAAACAGTCAAGTGTATAATATCAACGACTTATCAAATTCATTCATAATAAGACAATCAAAATAATGAATGCTATGTATGTCCTATACTCTATACTTCTCATTTGGTACCATTCTACTCTGAAGTACTTGGTTAGGAGGCATGATACTATGCCACTACAAGAGTGGACGGACAATTCATGAATGGCCAAGTCCTCTAGATCCCCTCAACTCAACCCGAGACACATATACGCGACAGTCGGGTACTCTTGTGTTGCACGGTAGTTCCCGGCTTTCAGGGAATAACCCACTAATCCACTTAGGAATTCCCCCTAGGTGTACCCCCAAGGGTCTATCAGTCTTACCTTACAGTTCGACTGTAGCCCTCCACGATCAGGCTCATTCAGTTGTACTTCCCCGATCACTAGTTTGTCCAGACCCTCCTATATGATGACAAAACAATCCTAACTCCAAATCTACAACACATATCTCGGACTTACTCGATCATCACTACTCACTAAGTTTCAGTTTGACTTCACGATATTCGTCATGATATATCTTTATCAGTCAATCACAATAAAATCACAATATTTGGTTTACACTACTCACAATACACAATCCAATTTCATCAATCACATACTAAGGAATTCAATCGGTGATACATTCTAGTAATATCATAAATTCAATCAAGTAACAAAACATTCAAGTTCAAATCATTCATACATTAACAATCAACATAAGATTTCATTAAAATCAGACAACATGCAATCTTAATATAAATAACTTCACGACAATTCTACAAGTTGCTAAATTATATTTTAGTCCTCACTATTACCATCCACATCTATTAATTAATTATTATTACTCAATAGGCTCAACTGTACGTAGTAAGCCCCGAATGAACATTTGGGAATTTCAGCATTCCGTTCATCTCAGTTATTTTATACTCATAAGATCGAACCTCATCTCACCCCTTACCTTAGCTGAAGATTTTTCCAACGAAGCCAATCCACTGATTTAATATGTCGCGTCTTCGCCAACCACCTCTCTAACAGTCCGCGAAAGAAAATAAATAAACGCAAAATACCAATACAAATTAATTCTTGCTCCAACAGATATATAAATTATTTATTAAAATTAATTAAATAAATTATATGCTACTTATAATATAACTAAAAATAAATTTAATATCATCAAAGCATACATATTAGTATACCAACATAAAACAAATGTCCAATTTTAATTAAAATAAAACAGAATCACATATTAAATAAATAAATAAATAATATGGCATATATCTATAGTTTGGGTGTTAAAATAGGTAAGACAATAAATTCTACGTAATGAAACTAATAGTGTTTACATTATTTAAATGATGAATATTGCTAACGATTTTAATTATAACTAAAATAAGAATGGAGTATTTTAGATGTAAAACGTTTGTCGAATATCTGTCTCAACATTAACTATACTTCATCATATAAACTCTTCATTGCACAAAATTAAAAAAAAAATAGCACAAACTCAATATTACTATAATCTGTATAAAGAATATAAAAGTATGATATTAGAATATCTTAAGTATATAATTTATAACATAAATAATAATATATATATATATATAATATATATATCGAAGTTGGACAACATCCAATAAACAATAATAATATATTTACATACAGATTGTTCATTTTGTTACAAACATGTATTTTAAGGTTTTGCAAAAACTAATAAACAACTTTCATTAATTAGTATTCCAAATAAATAATAAACATAATTAATAAGCAGAATTTATCATTTACAAAAAATTAAAATAAAAAGAACACATGCCCTGTATTGATGTAATTTGATGAAGTTGGGAAAGTATATTAAATTAATGGAATTAGAACATAGGCTCTCTTCTTTTTATTCAACAAATTGTATCAATTGATGGGATTAGGACCAATATAACTGCTCTAGTGTACTGCTATATGGTTGTATTGTCGTTAGAACCACAGAAGAAATAGAGTAGATGGAACCAAGGCTGATAAGGCAGCTGCTATGTTACACTAGGTCTTTCTATTCTAACCTATCACCAGATGTTGTGGTATATATATGGCATATGGATAACTAAGGTCCCATTATTATTAAAGAAAATAAAGTTATACATGTTAAACAATTACAATATAGACATGATTTTTGATATTAAAATAGGTAGTATATCAATGCAATTAGCAATGTTTCCTTACTGTCTAGTGCATGCTATAAAATATTGAATTATAATTAAAATAAACAAAAGTATTTAGACTTAACACAAATTTAGACTCTTTGATATAACCTAAGATTATAATTAAAACCATATAAATCAAATATATAATAAAATATATATGATGATATAATGATTAAAAACATAAGGAAAATTATGCACAATATTAATACATATTAGTCAAGTCCTAGATTGAATATTGACCCTAAACATGGAAAAGAAATTATATGCAATTAGCACTCATTTTGATTCAAGCCTCTCAATTTGTATATCGATAAATATAGCAGAATAATAATTCAATACCAAGTGTTAATCCACCATAATCTTAGAGAAACTTATAAAATGAAGATTTAATAAAAAAAATAATCCGACATAAATTTGTATAGATAGCAAAATATACGTACCGTATAAAAGTTAAGTAGTTTCTACAAGAATCTCTTTTCTTTATGTTGAGACCGTTTTCTAAGGATGTGCGTGCGATTATGTGTCATTTGCAATTGCGCGGCACTTCTAATTAGGTTAGAGAAATAGTATCAACGAATTCAGAATTAATTTAGGTCCATATTCCTTATACGCAAAATTCAATGTTATTACTTAGACTATATAATAGATTATTAAGGCTATTATATGGAGCATTATGAAATTTATTGAACGTATCTATCATCATATTGATATTAATAAATAAAGTAATACTAAGTGTATTATTATATTTATCTTAAATAAAAATAATTAAATAATAAAGATTTAGTAAACACAACTACTAAATATCAGGACTAAGATAAATAGCAATCCAACAGATATATATTATTATTTTTTATTTATTAAATAAATAATATACTTAATACACATTAATCATGATTTTATTTAAATAACTTAACGACAACAAAAAGACAATCATGTAAAAAAAAATATACACTACAAGAACAATATAAGAAAATATCACTAATTTATAATACCTGAAACACAGTTATAAATTTTGGAGAAGAATGTTATAATGGTCTCCCGGTCCACGAATTTTCGGATGATTTTCGTACCACCCGACTAAAATGGACCGAAATCCGAATTATCGAACAAGACGATGGCTAGTCTTTCAAATCTAACGCGAAAACCGAAACACAGTTATAAATACCCCGGTCCTCGATTTCATTTTGACTTTTCGGGCGAATTTCGTACCCATCGACGATAATGGACCAACATCTGTATTTTCGGACTAGACGATGGCTAGTGTTTGAAATCTGGCGCGGAACCCGGGACAAAGTAATAAATTTTGGGGAAGAATGCTATAGTGGTCTCCCGGTCCTCAATTTCATTTGGACTTTTCGGGCAACTTCATACCCCTCGACAAAAATGGACCAACATCTGTATTTTAAGGCGATTTTCGTACCACCCGACAAATTTGGACCGAAATCAGGTGGTATGAAAATCCCCTATTTCATCTAGACTTTTCAGGCTATTTTCGAATCACCTGACAAAAATGGAATGAAAATCGTATTTTTAGACCAAATGATGGCTAATATTCAAATATGACTCGAAACACAATTATAAATTTAAGAGAAGAATGCTTTTTAATTATTACATTATTTGACAACTCTATTTTATTAAATATAATTATTATATTCGTTTTAGGATTTAAGGTTTACGGTTTTGGGTTTGAGGTTCGGGTTATATGTAATTATTACTTTATTTGACAACTCTAATTTAAGGTTTAGGATTTAAGGTTTAAGGTTTTGGGTTTGAGGTTCGGGTTATAGTATATAGGGTTATCTTCATTGCAAAATATTACTACAAAACGAACATAATAATAACATATAATGAAATATAGTTGTCAAATAAAGATGTAATTATTACTTTATTTGAAAATAATATTTTATTCTAATCTTCTTTATTAAATGTTATTATTATTTTCGTTTTGTAATTGTACTTAATAACAAAGATAAAATTCATATTAGCCACGCCTAAAAGAGTCGTGGTAACATATTTTTAGCCATAATTATTTTACAGTTAGCCATGGCTAAAATCGTATTAAATGATAAAATGAACAAATATAATGAAATATAGTTGTCAAATAAAGATGTAATTATTACTTTATTTGAAAATAATATTTTATTATATGTTATTCGAATCTTCTTTATTAAATGTTATTATTATCTTTGTTTTGTAATTGTACTTAATAACAAAGATAAAATTCATATTAGCCACGCCTAAAAGAGTCGTGGTAACATATTTTTAGCCACAATTATTTTACAGTTAGTCATGGCTAAAATCGTATTAAATGATAAAATGAACAAATATTTTTTTTTTAATATCAATTGCAGGTTTGTTCCTGTTTTTGTCCTACCTTTCTAACAATAGAGTCAAACCAAACATTGTAATATCAGGAAGACATCATTAACCAATATAGCAACAATAACTAATTAACATTCTAAAACTTTGATCAAAGTAGTCAAACATTCTAAAATCTTATACATAAACTAATGAAACATACAAAAAAATTTGACGACATCAAAATAGTCTAGAGCAAAACCAAAACAATCCACTAAACATCCATTCCTTCCATTTGCAATCCGAATAGCAACATATTTCTTCCATTTGTAGTCCAAAAATGAAGATGACCTTTACTCGTTAGTTATCAGAATCAGAACCTGTCAATTCAAAGCATAAAATAAATATTTTGTTTACCAACTAATACTAATGAATGAGTATCATTTTAATAATATCAATCACTATGTCAACAAATAGAACATGATATTTGCTAGTGACTTAAAGTATAGATCTAAGTGCAAAAACTCTTATTAACTTCAATTTCTATATATTATAAGAAATTATATTACTAAGGTGAAGGGAAACCTTTGTTGAAAGTAGGTAACTCATCACCAAATTTTCTTTGCATAAAATTAAGGAGAACTTTAAGTTGATCTTGTGTTTGTGAAAGTTGCTCCTTAGTCTCTTCATATCCATTTTGCTTTTCTTTCAAAGTGTGCACTTCCTTTTGTAACTCCTCAACATTTTTTTGGCTAGAGCTACCAACACTCTCAAATTGGGTGAAATATTTGCGCGTCTTGAAAACACTCGTGGGACAAACACGAACACCTAAACCACGCACTCGACCTGAATGTTCAGCTTTGTACACTTTGCCAATGACATCATCTGGATATGCATTAATCTTTGATGGAACACCTTCAGTGGCAACACGTTCTTGATCTTGAGATAAGTTCTCTGATATCTTTTCCTAGTAGAGAAATAAAAGTCAGATAAATTTTACCATACTAGCAGGTAGCAAATACTTTATAAACAATAGCAATGTTATCATTTTTACTTACTGCAATGGATTTTCCTTCCTCATTCACATAGTTTCCATTCTTTTTAAGCAAAGTTGACAATATAACTTCAGCACGATAATATAATACTTTAAATCAATATCAAACTTTCATATACAAATACTTTAATATGTTACAAAAATAATAGTTATGGATTTAACTTACCATATGACGAGCTCTTCTTGCGTTGCTCATACTACCCCCAGCATGTGAGACTTTAAGCATCTTTCGATTTTTCATATTTTGCTCACTTAGTTTCTACAATTTTCAAATGCTAGTCAATATATGCATTTAATATAAAATATCAATGTACTTTGTAAAAGTAATGCAACAAAGAATTTATACCTTCATTTGTGGTTTTTTATAGTAATTAACAAAAGCAATCCAATCATTTTCAGGCACAAGAGGATCAATAGCAAGTAGGTCTTCCTTACTTTTGTTAGGGTAGAAGTGTTTACATCGTAACTTATATTTATAGGCCTTCCATCTTTCTCCTAGGGTTGCCCATGTCCATTTGATACCAGCAGCATAATCATACACAAAATGATCCTTGCAAGATTATATAAACATATCAATCTTCAATGCAAAGAAATAGAATAAAAATAAATGTTCTACGAAGTTTAGATAATAACCTTGATGCAGTTCCAAATTGCTTTATGCTTTACTATTCTTTTCTGACATTTCATCCCATCTTTCAACAGATATAGGACAAAATGCTGATTTTTTAGCAAGTTCGCCGAGAAATCTCACAAGTAAATTTGAACCATTGTTATTGCCTTGTCAATTAGCACCAATTTCAACCATAATCTTTTTTGTTTTCTCTAGATGCCGAACTTGATTTACAACCATTTTTCGAATTATAATTTCTCCCGTAGAAGTATCTAAGTGTGCAAATAATAATAATAACTCAATTAAGATAATATATTAATATTCGTACAACCACCACAAAATAAGACAACAAATTTAATGATATGAGATTTTTTTACCTTTAACTTTGATAAGTAATGACTCCTCTTTTTTTTGCGATTCAGTTTCATTTGGCTTTGGTGAAGGCTCAACTACATCATCCTCCAACAGAATATCTGTCAAGCTTACATCTGTAAATTGATCCTCAAGATGATTGTTGTTGAGTTGTTGGGGCTGATCTTGGATAGTTTCCACATCATTTGAATTTTCTTGTCTTTGTAACCATTCTAACATTTCTTGTCCCGAACACCTACCCCTTTTTCCCATATCAAATCAAATACTTGCAAAATTTTCTAACAACGAGATAAAACATATTTCTAAAATGTATTCCAAATAATTCATAGATAATATGTGCATTACATAAACACCAAAAATATGAAGTCTTATATAGAATACTATTTAAAAGCAAAAGAAGTATGACAAAATTACAAAGTTCATAACTTAAAATATTAAAATACTCTATACAATTATTCAATCATCTCTATCACTACAACTATTACGATCTTCCTCAACATTTGTTTCATCATTTTCTTGTTCATTGACATCGTCTCGCACGTAGTTCTTCAATATTCCCAGCATTTTGCTCACAAAAAGGTATGTCTTCCATTATTGGCTCTTCTGATTCCATAAGGTTCACTTCTCCCATATCATATATATCTCTAGGCCTCATTGCAGAATTTGAAAAGGCAAAATCTTTACTCCATTTAAGAACTCTTTTGAGTTCAATGGTTTGTCAATCCAACTCTTATCAATCGTAGTTGGATGAATCTGTTTTCATATTTGAATAAAATTATTAAGGCATTTAAGGTATCAAATAAGAATATAAAGAAATTAAATTTTACTATTATACAATCATAAACTTGCCAACAAGAAAAATACTAGAAATTTTTAAGGTATACAATCATAAATTATTAATTATTAAGGCATTTAAGGAATTTAAGGCATTTAACGTATACAATCATAAATTATTAATCAGAAATTATTAAGGCATTTAAGGCATTTAAGATATACAATCATAAATTATTAAGGCATTTAAGTATAAAACTTTTTTTCAAGAAGCTTGCCAACAATAGAAAATCTGCCATCAAGCTTGTAGTAACCGGCAATCCTTTTTTTTTACACCTAAGGCCAACTTAAATTCACCAAACCAAGGGCCAAAAATCTGATAAATA
>PGTU02002538.1:0-13096 GCA_002896215.2 Cicer echinospermum
TTAGCCTACTTAAAAGTCTATTTTATTTTAATATTTTTGAATAAGGAATTAGCCATATCTTTAAATAGATTAACGAGTAATTCTAATGAAATTAAGTTTTATTTTAATATTTAACATCACATGTTGAAGAATATTGATGTAGCTAAATATTTCACTAGAAGGGGGTTGAATAGGTGTTTTGCTGTTTAAAAATAGTTTTCAAGTGTTTTAAAAGCTATCCTCTTGCTGGGATGGCAAAAGCCCGAGGGATGGTTTTGAAAACTTTCAAATTTGAAACGAGTAAAGAGTTTAGAGCAAGCAAGATTGACACACACTGTTTTTATACTGGTTCACCCAAAGATGCTACGTCCAGTCCTCACACCCTTGTGAGATTTCACTAACTTTCAAACAGATCGATCCTCAACCGAGGATGATTTACAACTGTGTATTATCAAGCTTCACCAAGCTTACAATCAGATTTCAACATATTTTCCAGTTTACCCCCACTTGAAAATTACAGTGTGATAAGACGAGTGATTTGATTGCTAAATACTTCTCAAAAATAAACAAGGATCTATGTAGGATTATGTAGAAAGTATGAAGATAATAGATGTGTTGGCTTCTTGAAAGGCTTTAAGATAATGATCTTTTTAATGCAATGGTGTTGTGTTGTTGATGAAGATTCAACTTGCCTGCCATTTATAGAGTTCTGTGATGTTCATTTCATAAGCCAGCCTTTGTGACCGTTGGAAAATTCATTTGTGAAATAACCCCAAGGCTTTTCTTCATATTTAACGAAAATGCCATTCAGCACATTTGAATTAATGCATTCCTTGTCCAAGTACGAGGTACTGTTTTCTTGGCATTTGGGGACAATGTGTTGTCCTTTTCGTTTTCTTTTCTCTTTATGTTTTGACTATGATGTGAGTCCTTTCATTCTCTTTCTTCAATGGCTTCATAAAGCCTTCACAAAGTTCACATTGTGGCCTTTTTCTCTTTCCTCAATTTAATTCTTGTAAGACATGTGATGGCCTTTTAGTTCCTCTCTTTAAAGCTTTGTGAAGGCTTCACGTGATGCCTTCTTTCTTCTTTCCTTGCTTAATGACATTAGTGATCAAATATATAAGGCTCGTTTGTTTGTTTGCCTTTTTGAAGATTGACTTTTATAATCTTATTTAATCACACTAAATGAATCATATAGCCTTTTTGCCTATTAAGATAGTTGCTTCATGATCGTTCTTGGAAGGCTTTTCGAGATATTTGACTCATGGACACATGCTACCATCATTCCTTGTACCTTCTCTTTCAACTTTTCTTCAAAGGCCTTTCTTCAAACAATTTTTAATAGTATTTTGCCTTATTTAATTGAATGAATCAACAATTCATTCTTTAACCTATTCTGCCCTTGTTGAATGAATTCAAATAATTATTCTTTAATATGTTTTATAAGCTTTGTTAATAATTTAAAAACAAAGTGAGGATCTGGAACTGCAGTTTCTTCCAACTCGTGAGGCCATCCTCGGCCTGTCATACTTAGCATTTAACTCAGATGTTTTTCTTTCTTTTTCCTTAATGAATGATAACCTGTTTACTTATATAAAACAGCTCAAAAACACAGATTAGTCATTAAGCATAAATCATATCTTTAATCTAATTTTGTTATCATTAAAACCAATTGAGAGAGATTTTGTCTCAACAATCTCCCCCTTTATTGATGATGACAAAATTCTTTAGATATGATTTTTGTTTTATGTAGAATGAAATAATTAAACTCTCCCTCAATCATACAGTGATAATTTTGAAAATTTCCCTTTTTACATTCAAGTAAAAGCAAATTTTTGAAATTATGTGCAATATTGAGGTAATAGATCATTCATAAGCACCTAAAAAATCAAGCAACTTAAGCACAATACCCATAGGTTTCATGAATTCAGCCATAAACATCCAACTAACATATTTTGAGTTTAAACATCCATAACAACAGTCAGCAAACTATATATGAGTTTAAACATAAGCAATAATATATTTCATAATCTGACTCCCCCTGAATTAAGTCAACATCAAAAGTATAAGACTAAGTAAAACAGAGTCAATCAGCGGAAGATGAATCTTCAGATGATGAAGATGTAGAATCAGGGCAAAAGAGAACTGGGCCGGTAGCACAGGAGGCTGATCACGGGCAGCAGCTGATGAACCCAAGTGTTTGGTAACCCATTCCAAGAACGAGTCAAACTGAGTGATAGTGTTTTGAAAGTGAGAAAAATAACCATCAACTTCTTTTGGTCTTTCCCTAATGGTCTTTTAGAAGCTTTAAAAACCGTTTGTTCTTAGTTTTCTGCCGATTTCATGCTGGTAGTGGAATCCTTAGCGCCTTTTTGGATTTAGAACTTTTAGCCTTATCCTTGGAAATTTTTCAAAAGGTGGAGCCAAAGGAGATTGGATTTTTCCTTAGTAAATCCGGATATCAGAATTAGATTGAGCAACATTTGGAGAGATAGGAGAAGAGTTCAGGCTTACCTGAGATGGTATGTTCTTACGAGGGCTTTTTGAGGAGTGGTGATCATATGATACATTCAGATCAAAAGCTAAGTCTTCACCATCCTTATCTGAAGGAGCAGCATTATGCGCAGATGGATCCTTACTAACTGTGGAGATGGAGGAAGTGTTGAGCTGGCCAGGGTTGAATGAAGTGTGCTGAGAATGAGATTGTGGGTGATGCGACTTGTGCTTTCTTGGAAGGCAGTTTTCTTTTCCTTGAGTGGGGGTTTGTTCAGGCAGATCAATGCGCATTGTTTGATATTTTTCATAGTGAAAAAATTATTTGCATTGAATGCTGTTCTTCATAGCAAGGCGGTACTTTAAAATGGTTTAAAGATTTTAGGTCAGATCATCCCATAAGGAGTTGATCGCCCACAATTGCAGCATTAACATCATAGTTAAAAATAATGTTCCAGATATGAAGAGGTTGTTCCAGTCAAACAGATGAATTGAATGAGGCAAAATGTCCAGTTCGGTTACCTTTTCATTAACTTCCCAGCTCTGAGGAGTACTATTGATGAGCACAGATGTTGTGATATATCCGGGCACATAGGAGGAAGTGTTGATGCAACTAGAGGCTTCCGAGGATCTATAAAGATATCTTGAAGAACTGAGGTTTCGAGTGACCATGTTACTTGATGTACCAAGTTTCAGCATAAACAGTGGGCTCCAGCATCTTTGTATATCAGAATTTTGCACTTGATGTGTGGTTAACGTCCAAGTGTACACCTTTAAGCACAAAACTGAACCCCTGGCTGCCTTTAATCCATTGCATGCAGCATAAAAAAAGCCTTACAAGTCTAGGTATTGAGGTTCATTCACTCTAAAGAAGGGAGTCCATCCTATTTGTCAAAACTTCTACAACATTAAACCTCATTTTTCAGATTGATTAAATCAATATGCTTTGCCATGAACAACAGATTTGTTAAGCCATTTGAAGTAATAGTTCAACTCCGATTCTTGGGAGTTAAAGAGAGAGACAGGAATCGTTTTGGATGAATGAGACTTCTTTGGAGTCGGTTACATAGGTTCAGATGATTTGGTTTTCTGCCGTTTTGGAGTGTGCCAGTTTTTGAGAAGTTTAGTTGAACCGGCTTTGACAGAAGCATGGTCCTTGGAAATCGTCCGAATCAATCTCATGCAAAGTTGAGTCCTAAGTAACTTCTTATTGAAGGAGCAGCCCGAGATTGGACTCTGAAGATCGTCTATAGAGGATGCAGAGGGTTTTGACGATGAGGGTTTTTTGGCCTTTTACGGACGGTTTCGGCGGTGCCCTAGGAGGAAGAACGATTTTTTTTTGAACCTTTTTGAAGGGATGCAGGATTGAGCAGTTGTCTGAGTCAGTTTCAGGATTAAAGGGAGACATTTTTCGCTTTGCTGTAGTTTTAATCCGAGCCATTGTTGATGAAGGAGAATCGGAGACGGATGAGCGCGATGAAGGGAAGGAAGAACTAAAGACGTAATGATGACCTTGGGAGGTGAAACGGATGGAAGAGAGAGAAAATTGAAAATTAATTGCGGAGAAGAGAGAAGGAGGTAGGCGTAGATGGCATTGAGTGGAGGAGAAAAGTTTGAAATGAAAGATGAAATGCATTAAAGTGGAGAGAGGAATAGTTGGTGTGTGGGAAGTTGAACGTGAGAGAGAGAAGAAAAAAACGTGATGTTTGATTGAATTGTTGAGGAGAGAGAGATCAGAAACGTGGGTGAGAAGAGGAAAAGGGAAAACGTGAGCCGTCTGATTAGCATGATGAAAGTTGTTCATGATAACTCATTAATTGCAGTCTCACACAGGGAATAATAGGAAGTTATTCACTAATGCCCAATCATATTGACCAATAGAATAAAGGCAAACGCATGTCCTTGTCTGATTAGTCAAAGAGTTTCACTTACAGTCTATCTATCTAAAAAATTTGACTTTATTCTTAGGGATTAGATTTGCCTATATTGCCACACCAACATTAAACTAAAAAAATCAAATAACGATTAAAAATACGAAAAAAATTAAATCAAATAAAGTTAAATAGCAGGAAGTAACAAATTAATTGGGAAATTTATGATGGAGAGTTCTTCTAAGATGAATTTAAACCGATCCTCTTGGAGAGGTTTGGTAAAAATATAGCGAATGATTTTCAGTGCTAATGAAATTAATTCAATATCACCTTTTGAACATGTCTTCTTATAAATGATGTAATCTTCAATATGCTTGGATCTTGAATGTTTGAAATGGGATTTAAGAAAAGATTATGGCACTTATTAATCACAAGAGAATGGGAATCTTGTGTAACTAAAAGTATCTTCTAGTTGATTCTTTATCCATAGAAGTTGTGAGTCAACATTGAGCAGCTATACATACAGCCTCTGTAGTTGAAAGAGCAATGGTAGCTTTGTTTTTTGCATGACCAACTTATTAGAGATTACCGCAAAAAAAAAAAAATAAAAAAAAAAAAAAAAAACCCAGAAGAAAAAAAAAAAAAATAAATGGCAAGCTCCGCTTGTGCTCTTCCTTTCAACTTGTCTCCAGCATAGTCGCATCACAATTAAGCAGTGAGATCATAGATTTTGAACATTTTTTGTACCAAATTCCCAGATTAATGGTGCCACAAGATATCTAAATTCTTTTTAACTGCAGGTAAGTGGGAGAGTCTTTAGGAGAAGATTGAAATCTTGCACAAAGACCAACAGCAAAGACTATGTCCGGCTACTTGCAGTTAAATATTAGCAAGATCCAATCATCCCTCTATACTCTTTTTCAGATATTGGATGTCCCTTCATCATCTTTGTGAATGTATGGAGGATGGATGCATAGGAGTTCCCATACTTATTGGCTGAATCATTTTTGTATTGTTTGAGTGTAGATCCTTGGTGTATTTTTCTTGAGATATGAAGATGCCATCATCTCTTTGTTTGATTTGCAACCAAGGTAAGAATTTTATTCTCAATCATATCAGTCTCAAACTCACTTTGCATGAGATTGGAGGAAATTCGTTTGCACATTACTTTCATTTGTGATCCAAATATTTATGTCATCGACATAATTTGAACAATCAATAAATCTTTCTCATGAGTCTTCTTGAAAAGAGTTGTATCAATTTGACCCCTAATAAATCCCATCTTTCTTTTAGAAAAGAGCTTAACCTCTCATACAAGCTCGCGGAGCTCTGCTTCAACCGTAAGAGCTTTTTGAGAGTATTTGAACACATGATTCGGTTCTTCAAATCTTCAAAACCAGGAGGTTTGACGAACATACACTTCTCATTTAAGAACCCATTCAAAAAAGGCACTTTTGAATCCATTTGAAATAGTTTTTATACCTTATGCGGTGAGTAGCATAAGCTAAGGGATTCTTATTCTTCAAGTCTTGCTACGGTGCAACGTTTCATCATAATCAATTCCTTCTTGTGATTGTCCTTGTCCACTAGTCTTGCTTTATTTCTAATGACTTCTCCATCTCATTTATTTGTTTCTAAATATCCATTTAGTGCAACAATAATAAGATTTATCCGTTGAGGATGGTGGTACAAGTTCCATCTTGTTTCTTATCAAATTGTGAGAGTTCTTCCTCATTTGCTTCAACCCATGGACTTATCACCAATAGGCTTGATCATCGTTTTGGGTTCAACTTGTGATATCATGGCCATGTTGGTGGTGTTTTCTCTTAGAGAATTTCTGGTTCTAACACCATCTTCAGTATTCCCAATGATTAGATCTGGAGGATGATGTGTGACAGTTCTCCATCCTCTTGGAGGTTGCTGTGAGGTTGGGTCAGACGCATCCTCATCATGAGGATCGGGTACCCGAGAGGATGAAGGTTCATCTTCTTCATTTTTGTCCACTTTTTCTAAACACAAGTCATCAAACTCATCAAAAATAACATGCATGGATTCCTCCACAGTTTGAGTCCTAAGATTCTATATTCTATAACCTTTTGACGTTGTGGAGTATCCTAGAAAAATTCCTTTATCAGATTTTGGATCAAACTTTCCCAAATTTTCTTTATTATTGAGAATGTAGCAATAACACCCAAAAATATGAAAATAGGAAATATTTGGTTTTCTCCCTTTCCATAGCTCATATGGAGTTTTGTTTAGAATTTTTCTAATGGATGCACGGTTTGAATACATAACAAGCAGTGTTAATGGCTTAGCCCAGAAAATTTTTTTCAATGTTGGCTTTCATTAATTATGGTTCTAGCCATTTCTTGTAAGGTTCTATTTTTTCTTTCAACAACCCATTTTGTTGGGAGTTCTTGGACAAGAAAAGTTGTGAAGAGATACCATTTTCATTACAAAGATTTTTAAAGATTCATTTTCAAATTCACCCCCATGGTCATTCTCACAGAATAATTTTTAACCATTCTCTTTTGAACCTTTTTTGCAAAATGGTGAAACGCCTCAAAGCTTCATCTTATTGTTCAAAATAGACCCAAGTAAAACAGAGAAGTCATCAACATAACAGAAGCAATATTTTTGCATGAAGACTTGGAGTCTTTATGGGGACCAAAAAGGTCAATATGAATAAGTTCAAGTGGATGTTTGTGAAACAATATTTTTTGAGTGGAAGCTACTTTTAACTTGTTTCTCTTTAACACAAGCTTCACAAACTTTGTCTTTCTCAAAATTTATTTTTGGAAGACCTTTAACTAATTCTAATTTTGATAAATTAGAAATAGTTTTTAAGCTTGTGTGACCAACTCTTTTGTGCCAAATCCATTTATCTTTATCAATGGATACAAAACACGATTCAGTGGGTAAATCATCTAGATAAAGTTCATATAAATTCTTTTTTCTAAAACCGGAGAAGAAAACTCTACCCGAGGATGAATGTTTGACCTCACAAAGAGTAGGCTTAAAAATAACTTCAAAACCACTATCACATAATTGACTAATACTTAGCAAGTTATGTTTTAGACCATCAACATACTGAACATTTTCAATTTTAGCAGAGTTATTTTTACCAATAATACCTGTACCTTTTATTTGAGCTTTATCATTGTTACCAAATGTGACTGATCCTCCATCCTTTATTTCTAAGGAAATAAAGCAATGCTTATCTCCCGTCATATGCCTTGAGCAACCACTGTCCAAGTACCAAGGCCTTCTTTTGTTGATCATATGATGAACCTGTGTTAGGTTTTAAAAGTAACTTAGGTACCCATATAGCATTGGGTCCTTGTTGGTTAGTTTTTCCTCCTATGAGGAATTTTCTTTTGTGATAACAAATAGAATCATGGTGACCATGTTTACCACAAAATGAACAACCTTTCTTTATATTTTCAGCTTTCTTCTTAGCGTGGCAGATTTTGAAAGTGTGCCCAAGTTTTTTGCAAAAAGTACATTTTGGCCTATCCTCTTGTTTTTTGGGCAAGAAAAAATTTTCATACAATTTTTGTTTTTGAGAACTTTTAAAACCAATACCAGCTTTGTCAAAAATTCCAGATTGAGATCCCATTATCTTTTGAAAAGTTTCAGTAGATTTAACAAAGTTGGTGATGTCATTTTTTAGTTCTTCAACTTCTACTTTTAAAATTTCCTTTTCTGTGTCCTCTTCCAGAGGATGAATTCTGACATTCTTTTTATTTAAAAGTGCTTGCTGCTCAGATAATTTCTCATGAGATAACTGCAGATCTAGAATGATTTTTTCATATTTCTTCATTCTTGGCTTGAAGTTCTCATTGGTTTTTTATTTCATAAAGTTGATTTTTGAGCAAACCACATTATGAGATAAAGTTATTTGAGTTCATTTAAAAGATTGTCAAATTCAATTCTAATTGTCACAAGAAGGGACTAGTTCTGAATAACTTACTTTTCAGTTCTGATTTTGCCATAAGACATAGGTTGGCTTCTTCATCCTTCCTGGCTCAGAAGATGACTCGTCACTATCATCCCAAGTGATCATCATGGATGTTTTTGTAGGGAAATCTTCTTGAGTTCCTTGTTTGAGAGGACACTCGTTTTGTAGTGTCCCATTTGTTGCATCCAAAACAAGTTATCTGACTTTTGTCAGTTTTCTTTGAGGAGATCTTCTATCTGGTCTTTCGATTATCATCCTTGGGATTCTTCTGGAAATAAGAGCCAGTTGTCCTCCTCTTCCTCAGAAGAGGATACTCCGAGCTTTCCTTTTTCCGAACCTCTTCCGTCTCTTGAAGGATTGAACTTTCTGCTTGGCTGTTTTTAGCGCAATCATTTCGCTTCTGCTAGGTTTGTCAGCTAGCAACAACGGCTTCGATGAGCTCTTAGAGTACAACTAGATCTTCCAGCTTACATTGTGGTTCAAGTCTCTGCTTCTGTTATGGAGTCACCATTGGCCTCCATTCTTTGGTAAGCTCCTTAGGATTTTTCTATCCTTTCTGAACGGAGTATACCTTTCAAGAGATCTCAGCAAGTTGTTTAAATGATTGTTAACCTTGAGAACATTTCATCAATGGTTCCTCTTCCTTCATTCGAATAGCTCGAAATCTCTTACTCCTCCATAGTCAATTCTTGCTTCTTTCACTGACTTGTCCTTCTATGATGGATCTTAGAAGTGTTCCCAAAGCTTCCTTAGCACTTTTGGCACTCTTCGGACTCTATCATATTCTTCCTGCCAAACTAACGTTTAGAGAATAAATAGTCTTTAAGTTAGGATCCGATTGCATTGTTCATCCTGTCCATTGTGCCTTGAGGTTTCACATCGGTAGGTTGCATCTGCGTTGTTTGGTTCTAATGACATATCCATTTTCCACACGACACATATTGTTGTCTTTGTGATTGAGAAATAGTCTCATTTACTTTTCGCAGTGTAGTAATCTGTACCATCAAAGTAGGGGGTCGGCTGGATGATCTCCTTCAGAATATACTTGTCTTAGACATTTTGGATCTTGTCTCTTACATGTTAGTGTATTCTTCTAGAGGACTGCTGCTGAATAGCAATTGAGTAGCTAAATTATACTAGAAGGGGGGTTGAATAGCGGTATTTGGCTGGTAAAAATAGTTTTCGGAAGTGTTGTTAAAAGCTATCCTCTGCGGAGGATGAACGCGAGTGCTGGTGTTGAAAACCTTTCAAAATTGAAACGAGTTTATTAAGTTAAGCGAAGCAAAGAAGATTGACACACACTGTTTTTATACTGGTTCACCCAAAGATGGCTAGTCCAGTCCTCACACCCTTGTGAGATTTCACTAACTTTCAAACAGATCGATCCTCAACCGAGGATGATTACCAAACTGTGTATATCAAGCTTCACCAAGCTTACAATCAGATTTCAAATATTTTTCCAGTGTACCCCACTTGGAAATTACAGTGTGATAAGAGAGTGATTGATTCTAAATACTTTCTCAAAAGATAAACAAAGATCTAATGTAGGATTTGTAGAAAAGTATGAAGATATAATGTGTTGACTTCTTTGAAAGCTTTAAGATCAATGATCTTTTTTAATGCAATGTGTTGTGTTGTTGATGAAGATCAACTTGCTGCCATTTATAGAGTCTTGTGATGTTCATTTCATAAGCCAAGCCTTTGTGACCGTTGGAAAATTCATTTGAAATACCAAGGCTTTTCTTCATATTACGAAAATGCAATTCAGCACATTTGAAATTTATGCATTCCTTGTCCAAGTACGAGGTACTGTTTTCTTGGCATTTGGGGACATGTGTTTTGTCCTTTTTTCGTTTTCCTTTCTTTAATGTTTGGACTATGATGTGAAGTCCTTTTCATTCTCTTTCTTTCAATGTCTCATAAAGCTTCACCAAGTTCACATGTGACCTTTTTTCTCTTTCCTCCATTTAATTCCTTGTAAGACATGTGATGTCCTTTTTATTTCCTTTCTTTAAAGGCTTTGTGAAAGGCTTCACGTTGACTGCCTCTTTCTTCCTTCCTTGCTTTACGACATGTGATCAAAGTATATAAGGCTTGTTTGTTGTTGCCTTTTTTTGAAGATTGACTTTTATAAACTTTATTTAATCACATAATGGTACATATAGCCTTTTTGCCTATCATGATAAGTTGCTTTCATGATGTCTTGGAAGGGCTCTTCAAGATATTGACTATGGACACATGCTACATCATTCCTTGTACCTTTCTCTTTCAACTTTTCTTCAAAGCCTTTCTTTAATCATTTTTTAATAGTATTTTGCCTTTATTGAATGAATCAAACAATTCATTCTTTAATACTATTCTGCCCTTGTTGAATGAATTCAAATAATTCATTCTTTAATATTTTTATGCCTTTGTTTAATAATTTCAAAACAGTGAGGATGTTGAACTGCAGTTTCTTCCAACTCGTGAGGCCATCCTCGGCACTTTTATACTTAGCATTTAACTCAGAATTTTTTCTTCTTTTTCCTTAATGAATGATAACCTGTTTACTTATATAAAACACTCAAAAGCACAGATTAGTCATTAAGCATAATCATAATCTTTAATTAATTTTGTTATCATTAAAACCAATTTAGAGAGATTTTGTCTCAACAATCTCCCCCTTTTTGATGATGACAAAATTCTTTAGATTATGATTTTTGTTTTATGTAAGAATGAAATAATTAAACTCCCCCTCAATCATACAAGTGATAATTTTGAAAAATTTCCCTTTTAACATTCAAGTAAAAGCAAATTTTTGAAATTATGCAATATTGAGGTAAAAAGATCATTCATAAACACCAAAAAAAATTCCAGCAACTTAAGCACAATACCATAGGTTCATGAATTCAGCCATAACATCCAACAAACATAATTTGAGTTTAAACATCCATAACAACAGTCAGCAAAACATAATATGAGTTTAAACATAAGACAAAATATAATTCATAATCTGACTCCCCCTGAATTAAGTCAACATCAAAAAGTATAAACTAAGTAAAAACAGAGTCAATCAGTGGAAGATGAGTCTTCAGAAGATGAAGATGTAGAAGCGGGGGCAAAAGAGAACTGGGCCGGTAGCACATGAGGCTGATCACGGGCAGCAGCTGATGAACCCAAGTGTTTGGTAACCCATTCCAGAACGAGTCCAAACTGAGTGATAGTGTTTTGAAAGTGAGAAAAAGTAACCATCAACTTCTTTTGGTCTTTCCTAATGGTCTTTAGAAGCTTTAAAAACCGTTTGTTCTTAGTTTCTGCCGATTTCATGCTGGTAGTGGAATCCTTACGCTCCTTTTTGGATTTAGAACTTTTAGCCTTATCCTTGGAAAAATTTTCAAAAGGTGGAGCCAAAGGAGATTTGGATTTTTCTTGTAAATCCGGATCAGAATTAGAATGAGCAACATTTGGAGAGATAGGAGAAGAGTTCAGGCTTACCTGAGATGGTATGTTCTTACGAGGGCTCTTTGAGGAGTGGTGATCATATGATACATTCAGATCAAAAGCTAAGTCTTCACCATCCTTATCTGAAGGAGCAGCATTATGCGCAGATGGATCCTTACTAACTTGTGGAGATGGAGGAAGTGTTGAGCTAGCAGAGTTGAATGAAGGTGTGCGAGAATGAGATTGTGGTGATGCAGACTTGTGCTTCTTGGAGGCAGTTTTCTTCTTCCTTGAGGTGGGGGTTTGTTCAGGCAGATCAATGCGCATTTGTTTGATATTTTTCATAGTGAAAAAATTATTGCACTGAATGCTTTCTTCATCATCAAGGGGTACTTTAAAGTGTTTAAAGATTTTGGTCAAGATCATCCCATAAGGAGCTGATCGACCCACAATTGCAGCATTTAACATGTAGTTAAAAATAATGTTTCCCAGATGAAGAGGTGTTCCAGTCAACAGATGATGAATGAGCAAAATGTCTAGTTCGGTTACCTTTTCATAACTCCCAGCTCGAGGCACTATCGAGTGAGCACAGATGTTGTGATATATCCGACACATAGGAGGAAGGTTTGATGCAACTAGAGGCTTCCGAGGATCTATAAAGATATCTTGAAGAACTGAGGTTCGAGTGACCATGTACTGAATGTACCAAGTTTCAGCATAACAGTGGGCTCCAGCATCTTGTATATCAAGAATTTTGCACAGTGATGTGGGGTTAACGTCCAAGTGTACACCCTTAAGCACAAAACTGAACCCCTGGCTGCCTTTACATCCATTGCATGCAGCATAAAAAGCCTTTACAAGTCTAGGGTATTGAGGTTCATTCACTCTAAAAAAGGAAGTCCATCCTAATTTGTCAAAAACTTCTACAACATTAAAACCTCCATTTTTCAGATTGATTAAATCAATATGCTTGCCATGAACAACAGATTTGTTAAGCCATTTTGAGGTATAGTTCAACTCCGATTCTGGGGAGTTAAAGAGAGGGACAGGAATCGGTTTGGATGAATGAGACTTCTTTGGAGTCGGTTTACATGGTTCAGATGATTTGGTTTTCTGCCGTTTTGGAGTGGCCGGTTTTGAGGAAGGTTTAGGCACCGGTTTGACAGAAGCATGGCCCTTGGAATCGTCCGAATCAATCTCATGCACAGTTGAGTCCTGAGTAACTTTCTTATTTGAAGGGACAGCCCCAGATTGGACTCTTGAAGATCGTCTGATAGAGGAGGCATAGGGTTTTGACGATGAAGGTTTTTTGGCCTTTTGAGCGGACGGTTTCGGCGGTGCCCTAGGAGGAGATACTGACTTTTGTTTT
>PGTU02002547.1:0-31493 GCA_002896215.2 Cicer echinospermum
AATATTTTAATTGCATTTTATTTGTAATTAATTAAATGTATTGGTAATTAATCTAGTTTAAAATTTTCATTGAAGGTTTTTGTACGAGAAGGTCGTGTGCACGAGGAATCTGTCAAATAAATACTCATTCTTGTCTCCGCATAAGATGTCGATGTTCAAACTCGATCCAGACAATGTAAAACACTACATTGTAGATATGTTTTTAAGAAATAAAAGAAAGTGATAAATTGTTCTTGGCACCATATAATTCAGGGTACGTAATTTTATCTTTTTTAATTGATGAGAATTTAGTTTATTAGTTGTCTATAAACAAAATTGCTTAACCAATTATTTGTTGTTGTAGGGCACATTGGGTGCTATTTGCAATCAATGCGGTCTCTGAAGTGATATACTATTTGGATCCCGTGCACGGCGATTACACCAATCACCCCGGAATAAAGAATATGCTCGACACGTAAGTAATATTCATTTATTTCTTACATATATATATTTATATATATAAATATTCATGCTCTAATAATCACATTTATTCATTCGATAGTGCCTTAAAAGTTTATCGAGCTCAAAGAGGTGCTAAAGTGTCGAAGCAGAAGTCGAATAACATTACATGGATCTCAATAAAGTGCCCTCGTCAAACAAATAACATTGACTGTGGGTACTACATATTGAGATTCATGAAGGAGATTGTTGAGAAGAATAAAACTATTATCCCAGAAACGGTACGGTATTTGCATTATATGATTTTCATATATAAATTATCTATATATTTGATACTAACTTAATATAATATGTTCAATTTTTATATTGCAGTACTTTGCCAATTCCAGTCCATCATATTTCTGAGGAAGATCTGATGGAATTAAAGGAAGAATGGTGTCAGTACGTGCTTGACATGAAAATTATTTGATTTTCTGGGAAATAGCTTGTGCTGGGCAAGGGATCTGAATATTATATGGTAGCTAGTGCATATAATGTATATTCTGTTAGTTATTATATGTAAATGATCATAGGACACAATATATGCATATAATGGATCTGTTAGTTATTATATAATGGATCTGAATGTAGGTAATTAGGTTGTAAATTAGGTTGTATATATGTATCTGAATGTAGTTACTTAGGTTGTAAATTACAGAGTTACATATATGTTAAAAAAGTTACAGAGTTCTGATTTATGTTCTATTGATTGTGTGAACTGATTGTCTATAATATGTTCTGTTCTACTGATTGTCTGTAATATGTTTCTGTTCTACTGATTGTGAAGTGATTTTGGATCAAAAATAATTTTGGGTACAATGATAAAGACAGCGCTTTTTAAAAAAAAGTGCCATAAAAAGCTAAAAAGCATTTTTCATTTCAAATAATTAATTTACAGCGTTTAAAAAAAAAAAAATAACACATTTTACAGCGCTTTTTTTTAAAAAGCGCTGTAAAATGTTGTTCTAAAGCGCTTTAATGGTGCACCTTCAACAGCGCTTCCGTGAGAAAGCGCTGTAATATGTACAAGAAAAGCGCTGTAAAATGCAGACCCATAATATGAAATTATGGGTAGGCATTTTACAGCGCTTTTTCGAGAAAGCGCTGTAATATGCACACCCATATATGAAATTATGGGTGGGCATATTACAGCGCTTCTTCGAGAAAGCGCTGTAATATGTACACCCATAATTTCATATATGGGTGTGCATATTACAGCGCTTTCTCGAAAAAGCGCTATAATATGTACGCCATATATGAAATTATGGGTGGGCATATTACAGCGCTTTTGTGAGAAAGCGCTGTAATATGCACACCCATAACTCATATGACGGGGTGCATATTACAGCGCTTTTTGTGAAGAAGCGCTGTAAAATGTGCATAACAAGCGCGCGTTGTATTTACATGTTTTATAGCGCTTTTATGAAAGCGTTGTTGTATCATTTACAGCGCTCGTTTCCACAGCGCTTATTTTTTTGAAAAAGCGCTGTAAATGGCTTAAAAAAAGCGCTGTAAAAAGCCGTTTTTTCGCGTAGTGTTTGGTATAGCTATTTTTTCTTTCAATTTTATTCAACATTTAAACTATTTATTTATAATTTGATTCTTATTTATTCAATCAAATTCCAACATTTTTAAGTGATCACATAAATTTTGTAAATTTGATTAAGAAAAAGAAGAAAACTGCTATGTATTAAGGCTAAAACACAGGCAATGTAGATTTAACCGGAAGTTGTAAATAAAGGTAATGTATATTCAATTGGAAGTTATGATTATGGTTCAAAATTCAAATTAAGTATTTACTTATTGTCCCTCAGGCGTCAATTAAGTAGAAATATATTAACCTTACAACCACAAGGAATGGGTTTTAAATCTCCTTAGGGAGTATTTATTAGGATGATACTTCTTCTTTGAATCACAATAAATTATACAAGATCAACAATCTAATTGTATTATTCAATAATAAAAGGCTATCCTAAAAATTTCTTGTTACATGAGAATGTATCAAACTTGATATTTAGACAATTAAATTCAAAGAGAAGCAAAAGAGTTTGATTGATCAGAATGTCTTATGAGATCCACAACTTAAATTCTTTTTCAACATTGCAACTACGAAAAAAAACAAAACAGAGTTTAATCTAAAATCAAAATAAGGACAAGAGGATAGTATTAAACAATAATAATTTAAGGGAATACAAATTATAAGAACAACCATAAATAATGAGAACTTGAAATATGTATAGAAGGAAATTAATAGGAACATTAATAAAAAGTCATGAGTACGTAAAGAAAATCTTTTATATATATGAGTTCCAACCAAACCATACCCGAAAAATGCAAATCCAAAGCCTATAGTCATTGCATATATCAACAATAAAAAAAACATTAGATTTTAGTTACACAATGCATTGCAATACAAAGACAAGAATGAAAGTAATAAAATTCTACTCAAATATTTTTTATTAGATTAAATACTAAGATACCACTCTCTAGTGAAACTAACATGAGTATTCAAAACTACCTATGAGTTTAATAACATATTTTACAATATACACATGACCATATTACAACATTACACAACATCATAGAGTTGTAGGAACCATTGCAATTCGACCTCAAGGACGGTTTTCCAACAACCGTCGTAATCTAAATGACGCAATCTTTGAAATTCCATATAATAGTTATATCAGGAATTATTAATGCATCAAATACACTTGCAAATGTTGATTCTTGCTCAGTTTTAACCAGCAGCATTAACTAATTCAAGTATATACCAAAACTAAAAGGCCAATCATACACAAATATCGTATAAATCACAAATCATACAAAATACAAAGGTGCAACAATACCATAACAGAAATTCAAATCCCTTTAAGAGATTTTTTTCTTTTTTGGTTTGCTTTTATGGTAGTTTAGTGATGTTTCCAATGTATGTAACTATACCAATAGATGGCAACTTTGGATCTTTCCCGGCAATAAAATAAAGTAATTGTTTGCAAGCAATTGTTACCTTACCCGATGGCCAATATTTCAACATGCCATAATAAATCTAATAGTTTAAATATTCAAAACTTACAATAACGTTCCTCATATTATATAACAAGCATGTCAATAATGCATGGCACAAAAATTTACAATATTACACTAGGTAGTAAATAGTGATTGATAGATATCAACTGAAGAATTCAGTTCTAATTGCATAAACTTAAATATAAACATGTTCATACGGTAAAAATTCAGTTATAAATTGTGAATCAACAACAGATCCCTTGATGTCTATGACATATGGAAACTAATTCCATGAACAAGTGCTGTTTTTAAATGCAAATTTACTCAAGCTCAAACAAGTGTGACCCACCAGTATTTACTAGTATTATTAATTATTATTATTAAAAAAAAAAGGAGCAAATTGTTTTATTGGAGTTGGCCCATGTGAAGAAGAAGAAAAAAGATGGGATTTGAAATTCTTATTTTGGAGAAAAGGGGGAACAATGCCGACAACATAAGAACAAAAGGAAAAGGCACGCGGCGACAGTAACAAAATAGGGAGAGGAAGAAACAAATTAAGTTTCGGTGATAACATCTGTGTAGCAAACTTGTTCTGTTTGTTATACAATTTTAGTATGTTATTCTATCACTAAGTTTGTTATTTTAATATACAGTTTATTAGTTTTACCTTCTCTGAAAGATACATGGAATACCCACTTTAGTGGAAGGTTGTTACTATTGTTGATTCATATTCCCTATGTTACTAGGAAGACTCTGATTTACCCATTAATTATTATAATGGAAGTTTTTACTGGACTAGGTCCCATGGTTTTTTTATTCTTTCAATTTGAGGGAAATTTTCCACGTTAAAAATTGTGTTTGCCTCATATGAGTATTTTCAAAATACAGTGAATCAGTTGACAACGACACATTAAATTAGATGATGAGTTGTTAAGTATTGTTATTATTGAGTTCATTGCCTAATAATTGAAAAGTGCTTATTGCGACGTTGACCAATTCAACTACAAGTGAAAAGCTAAAAATGTCAACAGTCAAAGAGAGCATGTTGAATGAAGAAGCTCGAAGAAATTAATGTGGTTTGATTGGTTCTTCTTCAAAGTCAGAAGCACTAGTTACAGAGTCACGGGGGATAAATCAATCTAGAAACTTCCATAGACGCACAACTTTGAAAGTCGTGGCAAGTCAAGAAGCAAGACGAGTACTAAAAAAGAAGTGATATGCTATTATTGTGGCAAAGAGAGTCACATAAAAAGAAATTACAGATTCCTTAAGAGAGATCAATCAAGAGAAAGAGATGAAGACAAAAAGAAGAAAAATGATAAAGATACAACAACAATTGCATCTTTTAATAATGTCTACATTGTTTGTGATGATAAGTCCATAAATCTTGCATGTCAGGATTCGACTTGAATTATTGATTCGAGTGCCTCATATCATGTTACTCATAAGCGTGATTTTTTCTCATCTTACAATGTTGGTGATTTCGGCACGATCAAAATGGGAGATTAAGGGGTATGTAAAATTATCGGTATAGGAGATGTTTAGGTTGAAATTGGGATTGGTTGCCTTCAATTGAAGAATGTTACACATGTTTCTGATATTTGTCTCAATTTGATTTGGTGAAAGCCTTGGATATTGAGAGTTATCACACTTACTTTGTTGATGGTGGTATATGTAAATCACCAAAGGATCTCTAGTGGTTGCAGAGGAGCAAAATTTCACTTATCTCTATAGGATGCATGCGAAGCTAACTAAGGAAGAAGTGAATGCAATTGAAGACGCCTCTTCTAATTTATGGCATATGCACCTTGGTCACTTGAGTGAGAAAAGCCTCAACATACTTCCGAATAAAAGTTTCCTTTATGTGAAAGGTACGTCTCTAAAAACTTGCATTCATTGTTTTGCTAGAAAACAATATAGAGTCCCTTTTCATAATACTAGTCCTCATAGGAGGCAAAATATTCTTGATTTAGTTCATATTGATATTTGTATGATGGATAGTAAATCTCTTGGTGATGCATCGTATTTTGATACTTTTATTGACGACCACTCTAGAAAAATGTGGGTCTTTCCTTTGAAATCTAAAGACCAAGTACTTGGAGTTTTCAAGCATTTTCGTGCAAGTGTTGAAAGAGAAAAGGGAAGGAAACTGAAATGTTGAAAGAGAAGAGAATAGTTCTCAACCAAGATACAAAATAAGATTGGTTGTGAAAGGTTTCAATCAGAGAAAAAGTATTGACTTTAATGAATTTTTCCAACTGTGGTGAAGATGTCCTCTATCCGAGTTGTGCTTGGGTTAGCAGCTAGTTTGAACCTAAATTTGAACAACTTGATGTGAAAAGTGAATTCCTTCATGGCGATTTGGAGGAAGAGATCTATATGGAGCAACTAGAGGGTTTTGAAGTCAAAGGTAAAGAGCATCTTGTGTGTAAATTGAAGAAAAACTTGTATGGGCTCAAGCAAACACCTCGACAATGGTACAAGAAATTTGATTCTTTCATGGAGAAACATGGGTCAGTAAAACTATTTATGACTGTTGTGTGTTTGTCAAGAAATTCTCTTATGGTGATTATATTACTCTCTTGTTATTTGGGGATGACATGCTGATTGTTGATCATGACACTAAAAAGATTCAATCCCTAAAGAAAGATTGAACAAGTCTTTTGCAATGAAAGACTTGGACCCTGCAAAGCAAATTTGGGCATCAGAATTACCCGTGACCGGAAGAACAATAATTGTGATTGTCTCAATACAATTACATTGAGAAAGGTGTTAGAGAGGTTTAACATGAACAACTGCAAACTTGCTAGTACTCCACTTGCTACTCATTTAAATTGAATTATGATCAATGTCCTACAAGTGAGAAAGACAAAGAAGAGATGAAGAACGTTCTTTATGCATCTACAATTGGTAGTTTGACGTATGTTATTGTATGCAAAGACCAAATATTGCTCATGCAGTTGGAGTTGTCAATCAGTTTCTCTCTAATCCTAGTAAAGATCATTGGCAAGCTGTGAAATGGATTCTCAAATACCTTAGAGGCACTTCCAAAGTGTGTTTATGCTATAGAGGTGGTGAACCTGTGTTGGAAGGTCAGACATATGCAAATATGACAGGTGATCTTGATTTTAGAAAATCTCCTTCTAGTTACAAAAATGTGTTGCTTTAGCCACTACTAAAGTTGGGTACATAACATCAACTAAAGCTTCCAAATAACTCTTGTGGATGAAGAAATTCCTACATGAGTTAGGCTTTAAGCAAGACAAATTTGTGTTATTATGCGACAGTCAGAGTGCGATCCATCTCAGCAAGAATCTGACTTTTCATGCAAAGTTGAAGCATATTGAGGTGCGATGTCATTGGATACGAGATGCACTTGAAATAAAATCATTTTAATTGAAAAGATTCATACTGATGAGAATGGTTCAGATATGATGATGAACGACTTGCCTGTGTCAAAGATGATACATTGTAGAAAGAAAATCAAAATGGTTGAGTAGTACCTTTCCACTTGAGTCGTGAAAAAGAAGATTTGTTGGATGGACTTACTCTCCAAGTGTAACGCACAAATGTTTACTAGTATTATTAGTATTTTTATTAGTATTGATATTATTAGTTATTATTATTAACGAAAAAAAGAAAGGAAAAAAGGCAAAGTGTTTTATTGGACTTGACCCATGTGAATGAGAGAAAGAAAAAGAAGGATTTGAAATCCCTATTTTAGAGAAAAAGGGGAACAGTGCCGACAACAAAAAGAAAAAAAGGAAAAGGCACATGGTGGCAGTAACAAAATAGGGAGAGGAAAAAACAAATTGAGTTTCAGTGATAACAGGTGTGCAGCAAACTTGCTCCGTTTGATATACAATTCTAGTATGTTATTTCCACTATTGAGTTTGTTATTTTAATATACAATTTTATTAGTTTTACCTTCTATGAGAATTACTTTGCAATACCCACTTTAGTGGAAAGTTGTTACTATTGTTAATTAATATTCCCTAATGTTACTAGAAAGACTCTGGTATAGCCATTAATTATTATAGTGGAAGATTTTACTGGATTAGTTCCCGTGGTTTTTATTCTCTCAATTTGAGGAAAGTTTTCCACGTTAAAAATTTTGTTTGTCTCATATTTAATTTTCTGTCAAATTATTATTGTTTATGCGGAATTGTATTTTATGTTAAGCTATTATCTGTATAGATGGGGAAAAATATTCCACATTATTGAGATAATTATTTGACTTTTTCCCAACACAACTTAACCTACATTATTTCCCAAAGTCTAAACTTTCAACTACCCAAAAAAAAATTAAACAATTGAAAAATGCACTAAACAAAAGGACCCTTAAAAGCATACCATTTCAATTCCAACAACACTCAATATTTAATGGAAAACTGATATATTCAATACTAGAAGAAAAATGAAAAGGAGTTGGGAGCAGAATGAGGAAATAGTATAAATAACCTTGTGTGAAGAAGATGACTTGTGCATGGTGAACGCATGACCTAGATCACTGATTGCGATGAAAATTGTGGGTAGATGAAGACTATGTTCTTGAACTGTTCTTAAAAATTTATGTTGCAAATTCTAAAATTTCTTGTAATGAAGGGGAAATTATTATTAGTACGAGAAAACTAGATCGAGATACTTGTTCATGTTTTGTAGATTAAATGAATATGATTAGGAAGAAAGATATAATAAATATAGTTTAGCCATATTTTCCGACGAAAATTTACTATCAACAAAATTGATAAATACTTTGCATTTATACTTTTTTTATATAATATTTGCATCTATAACTGTTAACAAAATATGTCTAAATTTTTAATTGAGTTTAATTGTCATGCATTATTAGGGTCCGTTGATATGTCTGATATAATAGATATATGATACGATATAAAACTAGATACGGATATGATAGGATAATGACATAATAAACATTATCATATTATGTGTTTGATACACACATGATAACCAAAGAGAATAATAATATTTTATTTTGTCATGTATTTGATACACATCTCATCATGATATAATATAATATATATTATATTCAAACAACAAAAATACCATTGTAAAGCATTACTTATTATTTATTTTAAATTAATATTATATATTAAGTATTATAATTAACAAAAAAATACTAAAAAATTAAATAAGTATGAAATAATTTTATATTTAATACTATCCATTGACCACTAAATAAACAATTTAAATTTAAAACGAAATCATGAGTAACCAAAAAATTCATTTATTTTTTAGAATGTAAATAAAGATATGATATATATTATATATAAATGACAAAAAATATATTGTAACAAAATTATTTATGTTTAAAATTTCAATTAATTTTCCTATTTCTCTAATTTTGAATAATAATTTATTAAATTATATAAAAGACAAAAACTACCTTGTGATATAAACCATAACATTTTTTAAATGAATTATTAAATTTCATTTTAAGTTTAATATCAATTCTATTAATTATTTTATATTTACATTTATTAGATTTATATTTTTATATTTTAGATTAATATTTTATAACTTTTTTTTATATTTATATTTATATTTTGAATTATATTTTATGTATGTAAAATACTTATGTTTTTTATGAAGACAAAGACCAAGGAAAGTGATCAAGTTGCAAGCTTAAAAAGAAGTCAAACAATCAAAGTCAACTATGGCCAAATATGCTAGAAGTCTTATAATGTAAAGTTACATGACACAATCTAATATTCTTATATTTCAAATGCACATGAGAACCTTTCATTTTATCATATGCAGCAAAAGAATTTTCAAAGTGTCAAAATGCATGAACAATGTTTGAAAGTCAAGTTTTTGACCAAAATCAATGTTGTATTCGGATACAACATGTTGTAGCTAAATACAGACTCAAGTCAGTAGCTAAAACTGAATATTTGTATTCGACTATGAGATAGTGTATTCGAATACAATTGCTAAGTCAGTAGATAAAACTGGACTTTTGTATTCGACTACGATACAATGTATTCGAATACAAGTGCTAAGTCAATAGCTAAAATTGCACATTTGTATTCGACTACAACATGGTGTAGCCGAATACAAAACCAAGTCAATGGAAAAAATCACTCATCTGTATTCGAATACAAGAATGTGAATTCGAATACAAGCTTCAAAATTCAAATAAAATTGAACGTTACAAAAAGGTGTATTCGACTACACTCCTCTTGTAGCCGAATACAACTGCGAAACAATGCAAATTTTCAGTTCAGATTCAACTTAGATCATTGAATATGTTTATCAAACCTCTAGAAACGATTGCCACTGATCTGAAGTGATGTCTAAGGAATATAAATACTTCATAGCTTCAGATTTAACGAATCAATTTTTTCAATATCTTAACATCAATCTTAGAACAACTTTGAACAAACTTTCTGAAATATTTTGATTTATTCAAAGTCTCACTTTCATATTTCAAGTATAGATTTTAAATTGTCATATCATTGAGAAAAGTTCTCTATTGTACTTGAAATTATATAGATTGTTATCGTTGTACTCAATTGTTATACTTTTGATCTCAGTCAAAGTCATTATTGTAAACCATTTAAGTTATTGTGTAAATTGAGGAAAGTAGTGTTCTATCTTCAAGTGTTGTAAACTAAGATAGTGGTGTGCAATCTTAGGATGATTGTTAGGAGTTTATAACAAAGGTCCTATGGTGGGACTTGTACTTATTCTAACAATAGTGGAAAATCTCTTGTGGTGTGCAAGAGGACTGGATGTACCCTTAGTTATAAGGCGAACCAGGATAAACTGATGTGTTCTTTATTTTTCTGCCATTTACATTTTTCCATACATCAATCCTAAACAAAAAAATAATCCATCAAGTCTCTAAAAACCAGAAAATTTATATACACTTAATTCACCCCTACCCATTCTTAGGTGCCCCTATGTACTAACAATGTGAGTAATTGAGTAAACTATTGTTCTTATCCTATTATGATGGTTTCTAATCCAACTCATATTCAAGATAGAAATTTCAATTAGAGAGATAAGATATAATAGAATTCTTGATTAACTTATCATATCATGTTGGTTTATCAAACACTAGATTCAGACAGGGTATAATAAATTTTTCTTATCTCGTCTCTTATAAGGTTCATCAAACGAACCCTCAATGTAAAAAGTTATACATTGTCAACATATTACAATCATTCAAAGACATGACTTTCGAGGTAGTCTTGGTAAAAGTTATTTCAAAAAGAGTTACAATAAAAGTCAAACATATATGATTATCTAACGGTTGTGATTAACTAACGGTGTAAAAACTCTTTACAAAAAATGGTGTATATGAAATATATGCTTTCCAAACTTTTAGAATTTGGAAAATGTTTATTCATTTAGACTCACTCTAAATCTATTATAATATATTAAAACAACCTCACAAGACATGCACTATTCTGATGAAAAATATATGTATAATAATTCAATCTTACTTTAGAGCAATATGACAACAATAAAAGAGATTTGTTCATGATCATCATCATCTTAGTGTATAACAGTCAATACGTTTATCCTCAACTCTTATATCAATGTATGCTTTTTATATAATCAGTAGCGTTGTTTCTTCTCTTCAACATATTTTATAATTCCTTTAAAAAAAATATATCTTATAATTGTTTGATGTCATTGTTTGACTTTCTATTTTTCAATGTTTTTAAGATAAGATATAATATAAGCAGTTATAATGTATTCTTTGTGCATTCCTTATTAATTCTTTACCAAATTGTCAAATGTAAAAAATTTGAACATCTTATTCTAAAACTAAATTTTCTTTACATCACGTTCACGTGAGTTTTCTGTATTTATTATGTCGTTGTATTATTTTCTGTTTACTGTATATCATAAATTTTCTATGTATTCAATATATTTACTCCAAATATTTTTTAACTTTTGCATACAAATCATTTGCGTATCTTTAACTAATATTATTTTGGGTCAGTTGAACACTTTCGAATTCTTAAATCACAAAATGTGATATTATATAACTTCTTGGTGACTTTTTCAACTGGTTCAAATTTTCTGTTCAGATCATTTTCTTTCTCCACTTAATTTTATTCTTCTTCTATTTCTACTTTTTTTTATCTATGTCTTTCAGTTCTAATTTAATATGCACAACTCGGTTTCTTCTGGTTTAGGTATTTGCTACTTTATACCTTAAATTTTTCTATGCTTTCAATATATTTACCCCTGTTATTTTTTAACTTTTAGATACAAATCGTTTGATTTTCTTTAGCTAACATTCTTTTGGATCCATTGAAAACTTTAGAATTCTTAAACCACAATAATTTTTGTTATTTGATCGTTGGTATTTTTAATTCCTTTATTCTTTTAGATTTTTAGGTCAACTATATGTAATGGATACAGATAAACCCTACAGTTCATTTTAGCTAATAGTTTACAATGTCAATTAGGATAACAAATTTGTTATGCTAGCAGTTTGAACATACACACTAACCAAGTGGCATCTGGGAACATGGTTTCACATAATTTTGTTCACAATTCAGTTCATACAATGCATGATAAATCTAATATTTGAATTGAGCAAGATTTCAGGAACCATAATCAAACCCTACACACTTGGATCAAATTGCTTGGAACACAAGAAATCAACAAAAGTTGAATTCTGAATATGTAAATCGATTGGGAAATCGATTTCATAACAAGAGTGTAAGGAAATATTAAGTGTGTGTAAATGTGCAATCGATTAGGCAATCGATTAGATTAATTAAAAATGAAAAATGCACAAGTCAGTAGCCTCTGATTTGGAGGAAATCGATTGACAAATCGATTGAACATTTCACAAATCAAACCTGATGGTAACACATCGATTGGCAAATCGATTGAATGAGTCACAGTGGCACTCCAGTGCTGAGGGAATCGATTAGCAAATCGATTGACAAAGTATCAATTGAAAAATGACCTCACCTGTGACAAATACAATCGATTGGACAATCTATTGTTAACACTTTCAATTTTGACAAAGTTTGGTTGCAATCGATTGGGAAATCGATTGAACTGAACACCAGGTAAAAACTTTTCAGGAACATGCTACCAAAGCGATTGACAAGTCGATTGACATTAAAACTGAGTCACTGTTTTGAATCCAATCGATTGACACATCGATTGACATCAAAAAAACTGAGCCACTGTTTTGAAAACAATCGATTGGCAAATCGATTGAAATAAACTTTTGAAAACACAGTAAACTCTGAGATTGTGACCAAATCGACTCTGTGTTTATACATCGACTCTGAGACTTGGCAAATCGATTGAGTAATCGATTGATACTACCTTTATTGAAACAGTTTCCCAGAAATCGATTAGGCAATCGATTTATGCAAGTCTGGACATGTTTTACTGAAAAGTGTTGTTTTAAAGAATCGATTGGTAAATCGATTAGCTTGTATAGTTTCAAGATTAAAGAAAACCAAGACTCGCGAAATCGATTGGCAAATCGATTAAGCATATGTTTTAACTTTAATAAATCGATTGAGGAATCGATTTAGTAGTTGGTTTTTCAGAAACTATATAAGATGTCTTTCAATCTTTATTCTTATAACTTTTACATAACATTTCATAACTTTCATAATTTCTCACAACGCTCTTAGCTGTTCATAACAACAAACTAACAACTTCATAATTGTGATTACAGATCTCAATACAGTTTGTTGACAATCTAAGAGAAATGATAATGTGCTCATGAACAAGGCTTGAATATCCAGATTCGTGAGGAGCAACATTCATAAAGATTGAAGACTCTTTTGTTTTACATCTATTATTCATTCTGTAATAAATCTTTGAAAGGAATAGAACGCAAGAAAAGCCAGCTTGAAACTGGTGACTACTTTCTTGGTTGAGAGGGCTCAACAAGAAAGAGTTGTACTTTGATTCTGTGATAGGCTGCTGAGTGTCTACAAGGATCAGAGGGTATTCAATAGGAAAGACATAATTAGAGATTGATAGGTTTCAGGGAGGAAACTGGAAAATCTTTGTAATTGATTCTTTCTATTGAAGGAGAAGAAAATCTGAAATCCGATTGGATTTTCAGGACTGGACGTAGGTTGTTGTGGAACAACCGAACCAGGATAAATCTCTGTGTCTTCTTCTCTAACCCTCTCTCTTTAATTTTCTATATTGCTAACTTTGCATGCCACAAAATTTAATTTCCGCTGTGCGCTTGATACTGATTAATTTGGTAACGAAAACTGATATATTTTCTTTATTGCGAGGTCACTGATACCAACAATTGGTATCAGAGCCAACTTCTTGAGAGGTAAAACTTATAAGAAGATGGCCTCAACTGACGTTCTGGGAGAAGGCGCTTCGTTAGCACGACCACCAGCTTTCAACGGTACAGCCTACATGTACTGGAAGCAAAGAATGCTCATATTTCTGGAAGCAAGTGGCATAGATATCCTTGATGCTGTTGAAAACGGTCCGTACATTCCCAAGATTGCAGGAACTGACGACTCAATGATTATCAAGCCTAGAGCCGACTGGTCCGATGAAGACAAAAAGAAGGTTGGTTTCAATGCGAAGGCGAAGAACATAATCACATCAGCCCTATGTGCAGAAGAGTTCTTTAGAGTATCCAATTGCAAATCAGCAAAAGAGATGTGGGACATCCTCCAAGAAACTCATGAAGGTACTACTGATGTTAAGAGAGCTCGCGTGAATACGCTCATGCACGAATATGAATTATTTAGCATGAAGAAAGAAGAGTCAATCAGTGATTTGCAAACAAGATTCACACACATTGTCAACAACCTGCATGCACTAGGAAAATATGTGGATAACGAACAGCAGATCGGAAAGATTATGAGATGTTTAACCAGAGAATGGCAGCCCAAAATTACCGCAATAGCTGAGTCTAAGGATCTAGCGAAGATGACGACAGCAACATTATTTGGAAAATTAAGGGAACATGAAATGGAATTACATCGACTGGATGAAGCTGAAATGGAAAATAGGAAAAAAGAAAGGTTTATCTCTGAAGGTTCAAGCAAATCAATCCAAAACTGAATCCGATAGCTGCTCAAATGAATCCAGCAGTGACAATGAAGAACCAGAAATCGGACTGCTTGTCAAGAAATTTAAGAAATTTCTGAAGAAGAAAGATAACAAATTCAGAAAACCATCCAGCTCCAAGACCAGTGAAAACAAGCAAATTACATGCTATGAATGTGGAAAGAGTGGTCACATAAAGTCAGAATGCTACAAATTGCAGAACAAAAATAAAGCTGCAAAATCAAAAGGCAAAGAACCAGTCACCAAAACAAAGAAGGCGTATATTGCTTGGAACGATAACGATGAATCCTCTGCCTCTTCGGATGAAGAAGAAGCCAATATGTGTCTCATGGCAAATTCAGATTCAGAATCAGAAAATGAGGTTAGTTCACAATCTAATCCAACCTATGATGAACTTCAAGAAGCTTTCAATGAATTGCATGATGATTATGTGAACTCCATAAAACAATTGTTTAAACACAAAGAAAATGCTTGAACAAATGAATGTTGAGCATAAAAAAATTGAAAATTTATGTGAACAATTGAAAAAGGATTCACAAGAAAAATCTGCAAAGTGCATTGAACTTGAAAATACAGTTGCATCATTAAAATCTGATTTGTTAAAGTTTGCTAATAGTAAAGATAAACTGAATGTCATACTTAGCAATCAAAGACATGTTCATGAAAAATCTGGTTTAGGATATACACCAAACATGCATGTTAAAAGGAATAAAAATAAATATGGTATTGGTTATATGCAAACCAGAAGTGTCAAACATGGTCAAAAATCTGCTATTGCTAAGAATATGTATGATATCTTTACTAAGCCAAATCACCATTCATCCTTTAAAGGCAAGTGTCATTTCTGTTGCAGAAATGGACATTTTGTGTCAAATTGCAAGTTTAAAAAATTAGCCAATAAGGGATGGAAGCAAATTTGGACTGCAAAGAAATCTGTGTTTGACACTAACCAAACAGGACCCAATTTAGATTGGGGACCTAAAACAAAATTCTGATTTTGTTTTGTAGGTGTGCTTGACATCCACTAAGCACTCATGGTATTTGGATAGCGGATGTTCGAAGCACATGACAGGGGACAAATCCAAATTCCTGTCCTTGACATTAAAGGAAGGAGGCTTTGTCAAATATGGAGACAACAATAGAGGAAAAATTATTGGAATTGGTGATATAGGCAATGAGTCAACGACAGTGATTAAGAATGTATTATATGTTGAAGGACTCAAGCATAACTTGCTAAGCATAAGTCAGCTATGTGACAAAGGTTTCCAAGTAAGTTTTTCATCACAATCTTGCATTATTGAGCATAAAGATGACAAAAACATAAAGCTGATTGGTGACAGAATTAACAACATCTATATGTTGGATTTCAATTCTGTACCAAGTGCTGTATGTTGCTTGTTATCAAATCAAGATGAAACATGGCTGTGGCATAAACGCATTGCTCATATTCATATTAATCACTTGAATAAGCTTGTTAGCAAACAGCTAGTAATAGGACTCCCCAATAGGAAGTTTTCTAAGGATAGGTTGTGTGATTCATGTGAGAAGAGTAAACTGGTTAAGACTCCTTTTCCCTCTATAGATTTGGTTAGAACAAATAGAGTTTTACAACTAGTTCACATGGACCTCTTTGGACCTGCCCAAGTTAAGAGTTTAGGTGGAAACCTATATGGATATGTGCTGGTTGATGATTATTCTAGATTCACATGGACTTACTTTTTAGCTCATAAAAGTGATACATTTTCTGTTTTCAAAAAGTTTGCTGCTTTAGTACAAAATGAGAATGATTTGAAAATTATTTCAATAAAAAGTGATCATGGAGGTGAATTCCAAAATGATCTTTTTCAAAATTATTGTGAATCAAATGGAATCAACCACATGTATTCAGCCCCTAGGACACCACAGCAGAATGGGGTAGTGGAGAGGAAAAATAGATCCCTAGAAGAGTTAGCTAGGACCATGCTTAAGGACTCCAACCTACCTAAGTACTTTTGGGCAGATGCAATTAGTACAGCCACTCATATTGTGAATAGAGTACTGATTAGACCCCTTCTTAAGAAAACACCCTATGAGCTTTACAAGGGTAGAAAACCAAACCTGTCTTACTTTAGAATTTTTGGTTGTAAGTGCTTTGTTTTGAACAATGGCAAGGAACACCTAGGAAAGTTTGACCCTAAGGCAGATGAAGGAATCTTTCTAGGATACTCCCAAACTAGTAAAGCCTATAGAATCTACAACAAAAGAACAAAAACCATAGAAGAGTCAGTTCATGTAAAGTTTGATGAATCTTTTACAGAAAACTTGAACAAAACTCCTTCTAAGGTTAATGATATTTTGGATGATGTTGTAGAATCTGAACCCCTAGAACAACCCTTAGCTGATCCTCCAACTAGTGCAGACCCTATAGAACCTATAGAAACCAGTGAGTTACCTAAGGAATGGAGATTCAATAGAAACCACCCCTTAGATAACATCATAGGTGACATTTCTAGAGGTGTGTCAACTAGAGGAAACCTTAGAGAGTTCTGTAACCTCACAGCCTTTGTGTCTCAGATTGAACCTAAGAACATTAAGGAAGCCCTTTTAGATAGTGAGTGGATACTTGCTATGCAAGAGGAGTTAAACCAGTTTGAGAGGAACAAAGTGTGGAACTTGGTACCTAGGCCAGAGGGTAAGCATGTTATAGGAACTAGGTGGGTGTTCAGAAATAAGTTAGATGAGAATGGTGTGATAACTAGGAATAAGGCCAGATTAGTTGCAAAGGGTTATAGTCAAGAGGAGGGAATAGACTTTGATGAGACCTATGCCCCTGTAGCTAGACTAGAAGCCATAAGGATTTTGTTGGCCTATGCATGTATCATGGACTTCAATCTATATCAAATGGATGTGAAGAGTGCATTTCTTAATGGAGACCTACAAGAGGAAGTTTTTGTGAGCCAAACACCAGGTTTTGAAAATCCAGATTTTCCTAACCATGTGTATAAACTCTCCAAGGCTCTCTATGGGTTGAAACAAGCTCCAAGAGCTTGGTATGAGAAACTCAGCACTTTCCTCATTCAACAAAATTTTTCTAGAGGAAATGTTGATAAGACACTCTTTACAAAAACTATTGAAAATGACATCTTGCTGGTCCAAATTTATGTTGATGACATTATATTTGGATCAACAAATGACAAGCTTTGCAAAGAATTTGAAAACTTAATGAAAGGTAAATTTGAAATGTCAATGATGGGTGAACTATCATATTTCTTGGGATTTCAAATTAACCAAACCAAGCAAGGCATTTTCATTAGTCAATCCAAATATTGTTCTGATTTGTTAAAGAAATTTAACTTTGATAAGCTTAAGTCCATTGATACACCCATGAGTCAAGGAAATTTCTTAGACCGAGATGAGTTAGGTAAGCCTGTAGATGTAACCAGATTTCGTGGTATGATTGGATCTCTGCTCTACCTTACAGCAAGCCGACCCGATATTATGTTCAGCGTTTGCATGTGTGCACGGTATCAATCGAATCCGAAGGAATCTCACCTCACTGCAGTAAAGAGAATTTTCAGATACTTAGTAGGTACTAAGAATCTTGGTTTGTGGTATCCAAAAGGTTCAACATGTACTTTGGTTGGTTATTCAGACTCAGATTTTGCTGGTTGTAAACTTGACAGAAAGAGCACTTCAGGTACATGTCATCTACTTGGTAATTCTCTAGTATCCTGGTTTAGTAAGAAGCAAACAAGTATTGCTTTGTCTACTGCAGAAGCCGAATACATAGCAGCTGGGAGCTGTTGTGCTCAAATCTTGTGGATGAAACAACATCTAATGGACTTCGGTGTTGATTTGGGAACAGTGCCGATCATGTGTGACAACACCAGTGCTATCAGCATAACAAAGAACCCAGTAATGCATTCAAGGACAAAACATATTGAGGTAAGGCACCACTTCATAAGAGATCATTTTCAGAATGGAGTCATCAAACTTGAATATGTGAATACTACAGAACAGCTAGCAGATATCTTCACGAAAGCATTACCAAAAGAAAGTTTTTTGAACATAAGGATGAAACTAGGGATCATTGATCCTAGTAAGATATAAGTTTTTTTTGTATTTATCAGTGAAGTTTTCCAGGTTAATCGAGTTGGAAATCGATTACTTGATGAAAACTGTTTATAAAATCGATTTGGAAATCGATTTGGTTAGCCCAGAGTTCAGATTTTTGGAAAATATTGTGTAAAAATCCCGAGCATCGATTTGGAAATCGATTTATTCAGTGTTCAGTTTTTTTGACATTTGGGAAAATCGATTTGGACATCGATTTAGTAAAACGGATAATCGATTTGGGAATCGATTAGGCATATGACCGTTGCGAATTTTTTTACTAGCCGTTGGACTTCATAATTACGAAATCGATTAGGGATTCGGTGTAACGGTAACCCAATCGATTTGGAAATCGATTGACAAGGGTTAAAGTATAAAAAGGTAAAGGACAAAATCGATTTCTTCATCTCAGTTTTCCAGATTTTCCAGAAAGTTTCAGTTTTTCACTCTATCTGCTTTACTGCTCTGCATCTTCATCAGTTTGTTCATTCTATCTACCTACATTCAATCAATTGTTTTGTGATCATGGCTCGTGTGAAACAAACTCAGGCACATACACCTTCACCTTCTTCATCCTCAACTAGTGAAACTCCCTCACCTCCTCAAACACTAACAAAGAGAGTTCCGATTCCAACACACAAAATTCTTGCAAAGGACAAGGGAAAGGCTCCTGCTCCTATTCCAGAAAAGACCAAGAAACGAAAGGAACCTCCCACTGAAAAATTGATGGCTGATGCAATGAAAGAGATTGCTCAAAAGAGAAAGAAGCAACCTATTCCTTCACCCCCTGCAAAGAAGAAAACCATCTCTTCACCGCCTGCTAAGAAGGTCCCTGCACCAACAAAAGAAAAGGAAACTCAATCATTCATCTCACCTGATTTCGTAAAAAGAAAAATCCATGAAGCAAGGACAATGGATTTTCCTTACTTTGACAGTGTCGAGTTCACCTTTCAAGATCATCTTAGATTCCATGGTCTTCAAAGCTTTCTTTCGTCTACGCTTGACTGTTATCCTAAGCTGATCAGAGAATTCTACTCGTCTTTCAAGTTAACAGAAGACGGTTTCACTGCTCAGGTCAAAGGGAAGAAGATTGCTATGACTTTCGACGACTTCTCTACCTTATCAGGATTGCCTTTCTATGGCAAGTCCATTGATGGAAGCTCAGAAGCTGATACTGCTGACCAAGGTTGGGAAGAGTCTATGGATAGACACACAGCAGTTAAAGACCTGATGGTCGATGGGTTTGTTGAATCGGTTTCACTACCCATTGGTCAAATGAAGGTCCAGCATCGTATGTTGATGTATGCTTTGACACGCATGTTAGTGCCCAGATCAGGAAATCACGCAGTAGTTCAAAAGTTGGACATACTACTGCTGTGGGGATTATCAAAGGAGTTAAGGATGAGCTGGACTTGGATAGTGCTCAGGCATATGTTGGAAGCTTCGCAGACTAAACTCATGCTACCTTATCCGCAACTGATCACCAAGATTCTCAAACGCTTCAAGGTGTCTTTGGTAAATGAAGAATCTGTCAAGACGACCCTGATTTTTGGAGAATCCATTGTGAACCAGATGCAATTGAAAAGAGTGCAAGGTATTTGGATGAGATCACAGCCTGCAGCTGAACCTGCACAGCCTCCACCTCCACCTCCGCCTCAACCAGAAACTGTCTCTGCTCCTCCTGCTTTTGTTGATAAGTTTTTGGAATTCATTGAAGCTCAGATGGCCCATAATGCCAAAGTGTTGGAATTTCAGTCCAGAGTGGAAGCACGTCTAAGGAGTATGCAAGCCCCCTTGAACTCAGTTGTGCAAAATGTGGATGAAATTCAGGCACACCTCGGCATCAAGCTATCTTTTGAAGACGTTGCAGACATTGGTCGCCAAGCAGCTGAGGAACCTAACCCAGATCCCTTAGTTAACCCTGAGACTCACGAAGAGGAGACACCTGCTGAGGGTAATACAGCGGTCTCAGCCCCTTCCTTAGATGATAGTGAGCCCCAGCCTAGCTTAGGAGATTAGGTTCTTAGGATCCATGCTGTTTTTGCCATGTCTTGCTGTATTCCTGTGATTTTAATTAATGAATATGACAGTTTATTCCTTCTCTATGCATTCATGTGATATGTTCATAAATTGCTTTGATTGTTTTGACTGTTTTTTACTCTAATACACAAGTTAAAAAGTTCCAACCCCAATGCTTATGTTCTTTAACATAGGGGGAGAAATTGTTTTCTGCCTTTTTGTCTCAAATGACAAAGGGGGAGAACAATTATAACTTGATGAATGCTTCTTATATTGATTTTTTTTTTCTGATATTGTAAATATATGCTCTAACACTTGTTAATTAATGTATGTTGTATTAATATGATCTGATCTGATATGTTCTGATACATGCTCTGCTCTGATCTGATCATTCAACAATAATTTTATGATGCTATTAAATGATGATATGTCTGAAACTGCTCAAGTTACAATTTGGTTGAATTGTCAATTATGCCAAAAAGGGGGAGATTGTTGGATTTTGATCCTTTGATTCCTAATTTTGACATAATTAATAATTCAACAATGTTCATACAATGCATGATAAATCTAATATTTGAATTGAGCAAGATTTCAGGAACCATAATCAAACCCTACACACTTGGATCAAATTGCTTGGAACACAAGAAATCAACAAAAGTTGAATTCTGAATATGTAAATCGATTGGGAAATCGATTTCATAACAAGGGTGTAAGGAAATCTTAAGTGTTTGTAAATGTGCAATCGATTAGGCAATCGATTAGATTAATTAAAAATGAAAAATGCACAAGTCAGTAGCCTCTGATTTGGAGGAAATCGATTGACAAATCGATTGAACATTTCACAAATCAAACCTGATGGTAACACATCGATTGGCAAATCGATTGAATGAGTCACAGTGGCACTCCAGTGCTGAGGGAATCGATTAGCAAATCGATTGACAAAGTATCAATTGAAAAATGACCTCACCTGTGACAAATACAATCGATTGGACAATCTATTGTTAACACTTTCAATTTTGACAAAGTTTGGTTGCAATCGATTGGGAAATCGATTGAACTGAACACCAGGTAAAAACTTTTCAGGAACATGCTACCAAAGCGATTGACAAGTCGATTGACATTAAAACTGAGTCACTGTTTTGAATCCAATCGATTGACACATCGATTGACATCAAAAAAACTGAGCCACTGTTTTGAAAACAATCGATTGGCAAATCGATTGAAATAAACTTTTTGAAAACACAGTAAACTCTGAGATTGTGACCAAATCGACTCTGTGTGTTTATACATCGACTCTGAGACTTGGCAAATCGATTGAGTAATCGATTGATACTACCTTTATTGAAACAGTTTCCCAGAAATCGATTAGGCAATCGATTTATGCAAGTCTGGACATGTTTTACTGAAAAGTGTTGTTTTAAAGAATCGATTGGTAAATCGATTAGCTTGTATAGTTTCAAGATTAAAGAAAACCAAGACTCGCGAAATCGATTGGCAAATCGATTAAGCATATGTTTTAACTTTAATAAATCGATTGAGGAATCGATTTAGTAGTTGGTTTTTCAGAAACTATATAAGATGTCTTTCAATCTTTATTCTTATAACTTTTACATAACATTTCATAACTTTCATAATTTCTCACAACGCTCTTAGCTGTTCATAACAACAAACTAACAACTTCATAATTGTGATTACAGATCTCAATACAGTTTGTTGACAATCTAAGAGAAATGATAATGTGCTCATGAACAAGGCTTGAATATCCAGATTCGTGAGGAGCAACATTCATAAAGATTGAAGACTCTTTTGTTTTACATCTATTATTCATTCTGTAATAAATCTTTGAAAGGAATAGAACGCAAGAAAAGCCAGCTTGAAACTGGTGACTACTTTCTTGGTTGAGAGGGCTCAACAAGAAAGAGTTGTACTTTGATTCTGTGATAGGCTGCTGAGTGTCTACAAGGATCAGAGGGTATTCAATAGGAAAGACATAATTAGAGATTGATAGGTTTCAGGGAGGAAACTGGAAAATCTTTGTAATTGATTCTTTCTATTGAAGGAGAAGAAAATCTGAAATCCGATTGGATTTTCAGGACTGGACGTAGGTTGTTGTGGAACAACCGAACCAGGATAAATCTCTGTGTCTTCTTCTCTAACCCTCTCTCTTTAATTTTCTATATTGCTAACTTTGCATGCCACAAAATTTAATTTCCGCTGTGCGCTTGATACTGATTAATTTGGTAACGAAAACTGATATATTTTCTTTATTGCGAGGTCACTGATACCAACATAGTATACATCATATAGAGTGTCAAATTTAATCAATATTTTTTGGTTGTAATGCATGTATAAAAAAAATAATGAATGAATTTGCAAAGTAGTGAGGACAATATAACTCCTCAACAAAAAAAAGGACAAACAATGAAGAAAATACAATATCTTTAAACAAAAAAACTATTATTGAAAAACTAAAATCTCTATTTTTCATTATGCCATACATTTACGTGCATCTCTATGATTGAAAAAACCAACGGTAAAAATACAACTTCTACTATAAACTTAATTTTATATTAAGTCACTCTTGATAATTCATTACATATAAATGCATTACAATATTTTAATTACATTTTGATTATTAAAATGTAACAACCACCTTAAATGATCAAAAAATATATAAAAACATAATCACAACTTAAAAATCAATAATCAATTATAAATAGACAATCTAATTAGATTTAAACCAAATTAAATAAATAAATATTAAAATAAAAATATTTTAATAAATGTTAGCAATATAGTTGATAAAACGTGCAAATACTTTTAAATATTATTTAGACATTAAAAATAGTCAATATACAACTTTTATATATTTTATTATTATTATTATTATTATTATTATTATTATTATTATTATTTACCATAAAAAATAACAGTTAATCATTTAATAAAAAAATTGTGTTTTCTTTTGCTTATTAGGGTTTACGTTTATCAATTATATAAATTATTATTTCAATCATGGATCAATATTTTATGTCTATAGGTCATGAGGTGTCACGTGAATGATACAAATTTGATATGTAGTTAGAGTTAAACTCAAGACGTGGTAAAAATAGTTATTAGTTTAACTTTAATTAATAATAATATTTTTATCCCTAAAAAATTTGTTAATGTTTTTTATGATGTACTTTAATGAGACATTGTTTGATCACTTTTTAAAAGTAAAAATACTCATTTAGTTATAGACTTTATAATTTTATTTTATTTCATTTATTGTTCCTATAACCATAAAAATTTTCAAAATTAATACATAATATATATATCACCTTAAAAAAAATTAAATTGATTTGGTGATTTGGATATTAGATGAAAAAATATATGACCATTAAAATAAGTTCAGGGGAATTATGGTACCCGATTTGATATCCACCATAAGTATACAAAAATTGAGAAATATTTGCATCGGCACAAGACAATTGTAGTTAATAAATACCATAATAAGTTGTAAATTAATCAAAACGAATACTTATATCTTGTTGAGTTACATATGACATAACATAGTGTGATTGTATAAAAAAAATAAAAAATACTTAAAAAGAAGCACGAATGGGAAAACGATAAGATAAGACCCTTCTGAGATAGATGAATTATCGAATATCCATGGAACAATTAAGATAGAGAATAAATATCTTATTTTTTGATTATTGATTAATTCTCTACAGAGTCACACAAAGCTTGTGATAAGGATCCCCAAGAGCATGGAAGATGAGACCATATTTTATAAATTAGGAATAAACTTTATATATTTTAAGATTTTTGGTATTGTGTTATATTAGTTTGCTTTGATTTGGAATTGGTAATAGTTTTAAATTATGTATTTTTGTTATGTGTAAGATGAAGATACTTTTCTTACTTACATTAAGTTGTATTTTAGAAAGAAAAAAATAACGCATCTAAAGACTTTATATATGGGTTCTCTTTAGATAATGGTGTCACTTAATGACCCATTTTCTAAGTGTTTGGTGAGTTGACGTAATCAGTATTTAATTATTAATAAGCATTTGTTACCTCATGGAGGGGAGATTTTGAGTATTAGGTTTTTGTGAGGTCCATTCTTGCTCTCCGTAGAGTTCTTGAAAAGAAATTCAATACTTGACTTTAGCAAATTGGTCTTTTCCTAAATCCTAGTATAAAGGCGTTCTTTTTGGTCTTATCCAATCTCAAGTTATTGTGTGGGCGCCATTTGTTGTATTCCTTTGTTTCGTCCATGTTGAATATAATATTTGAGTTTCCTTTACATCAATCCTATACTCATCCAATTTCTTTTCTAATCTCTTTCGTAATTCCGTTGACTCTAGCGTTCAATAATCTCGAGTGTCTATAGTATTTGCTGGGTGGGATTTCGGTGTGTTCAAGAAGGCTAAACTTGCGTTTCAGAACGTCATCTGTGCACCCAGCGATTTGGAATCTGTGGCTCCGATCGAGTTTCGCTCAGCACCGTTTATCTTATTCTTGTTCTTCTATATCACAGCCAACAATCTGCGATCTTATACACTAAATTCAATTTCCTCTCTGTAAAGTTTTTTCACGATACTTAATGCACAACATCTTTAAAGTGAACTAAAAGAAACTTTATTGAAGAATAACTATTATTATCATGTGGTTCCCCAGAGATTGTTCTCTCTAGGTTGGGATAAATATGAGAAAATATCTTTTTGTTTTATAAATAATAGCATTTTTTTCATTTTTTTTTTTTTGTGATTACCAACTATATAAATTGCATAGTTGTTATTGTTTTGGCTGAGGTACGGTGGGTTTCTGATTCTTACTTAGTTTTGGTGGTGTTTGTTTGTTGAATGGCTGTTATGCTGAGATATGAATATTCATAATATAACTTTTCATAACAAAGTAGAGAAAAAAAAAAGGAAAATCTTTCATAAAAAAACAAAAAATATAAATTGTAAAATTTATACAATATATCATAAAGATGTGCTGTTTAAAGGAATAAAAAAGAGACTATTTAGCCGAGTCTACGAATAAACTAAATCTTGTTGACATAGACAAATTGGCGCGCGCTAACTATTAGCTCTCATTAGTGATCAGCCCTTATTTTTTTCGCCGTTTGTATTGGATCACTAGAGTAATGTTCGAGATTTATGATACGAAAATGAAACAATAGGATAAATGCAAGAACAACGCCCAACGAGATAGTAGAGAGGAACTACCGTGGGCCTTAGAGAGAATAGATAATCAAAGAGAGAAAAAAAGAAGAAGAGACGAAACATTCTGAGGGACAAAGGCAAAAGAAATCTGACTCGTCAACGCTATTTGTCTACATTGTGATAATTCTCGTAGGAACTGCAAATAGTGCTGAGAGCAAGTGTCGCCAAAGGAGAATTTTCATTAGCGATACTAGTGACATTGAAGGGAAGCAAGTGAAAAAGATAACTCTAATGGTAAAATTAGGAAAGGATCGACATTCAAAACACTTCTCCACAAGAGAGTGGAGGTGAACGAACAATGGTATAGGGGTTTATTTTGCTATGACACTTAGAAGTGATTGTTTAACTCTTCTTCAATATTTTAGTGTTGTGGCCCTATTTTTTTCCCCTCCAAAAAAGGATGCTTCCAAGGATGATTACTTCGAGATCTCATTCATTTTAATTTTAAATAGGTGCATGCGAGTAAAATGTCCACTGGCCGGAGATGTTATGTTTCGCTCCAACGGCTTGCTCTGTGGAATAGCCTCGGTTGCAGGCTAATGGCGATAAAGTAGGACCTACTACGATTTGTTTTTGCACAACAGGGATATTCTGGCCAATCCCTAAGAATTCTTCCCATTATGGCCATATTATGACGATTCAAATCTCAGGCTAGCAAGGTATACTTTAAATATCGCGCTCTCCAATCCCTACTCCATCTTTAGAATTCTTTCACTTTTACCGTTTGTGCAGATGATTAATTTTGTTGATATACCCTATAAAATGGTGGATAGGAGCAATGTTGAGTAATAAATTTTTAGAGGTGTACATTATTATTCAATACCTGAATGTTGATGTAATAAACTTGTCGTTGTTAACCTTACAATATCAGAAAATCCGATACAAACGAAACTATATCAGATATAGATATCACGATATATTGGTTCACTCTCGATTCCAAAACCCGAGAGTACGTGTTTCCTTAATTTCCATTTTCCATCACATTCATTATTTTCTCCATTGGAAAACCTATCAATTGGAAAACTACCTTACCAACTTTGTTAGGTAAACAAACCCTTTTCTTTTCCACTCACTAGAAAAAGTTGTCAGGTTCCCTTGTCCAGTTGAAACAAATACAGAGGCCTCAAATGGTGACGATAAGGCTTGCTGCAATCGTTTGTTCCGTCTGCGCTTTGTCGGAGTCGTGAAGCCCCTTGATTATTTGTATTTTTTTGTCTCTAAAATATTGTTGTGGAAATACTCTCTCCCGCCCGGATACTGAATGTGTTTTTGATTAGAATGCGATGCATTAGGGTTATGTGGGGAGTGGGTGACTTAGAAGGCAGGCTTATATGTTGTCACGCATAGAGAAGTGTGTCGATGTGGGTGGATGTTGAAGCCGGATCAATCAAATACTACACTGTAGTATGTGCGATAAAGCTTATGTCTTGGTCAGATCTTGAATTGTGTTGTTTTGGTCTAACTTCCTTGCGCATGATGGTTGTGAAGTTTTTGGGTTTTGGATAATTTGATTTATACTGTGATGTTCATTATTATTTCGTCTTCGATCCATCTATGCTACTATCCGTATTGGAGAATGAGGGCGAGCATATGACTGTTTGATAAGAATCATGATACAAGATTTGTGGTAACGCTGGAACTCCATGATAACTGGGGATTGATATGATAGAGAACGGCAAATAAGAGCTATCCTATATGAAATGGTGCAGAGAAATTGAAATCAAATGAGATTAGTAATGAATATTGGCATGATTTGCGTATTGGTCTCGACGTTGCATGGATTTGAAAAATCTCAGGTCAGAGAATTTTCATTCTTACAGTGGCGAAAATCAACTGGCTCTGAGAAGTATACTGAGTTTTATCTGCCACTATATGCTCCTTAAAGGACAGTAGTAAATGAGGAGTGTGGGGAGCTGATTTGCTGCGCTTATGATAGGATTCTCAAGATGCTGAAGATGATCCATATAATGTTCTTATTTGGTTATTTAAATTAATGGCACAGGACCCTTATATTTTCATGAGAACATAGTCAAATGGTAATTTTAGAGTATTAAGTATTGGTTTTTCATAAAACGTTGACGCGGACTTTTATATAAGGATTTTATATTTAAATTCCAAGAAGAGTGTTTGTGTACACCATTTGGAGATTGGCCTAGTCGAAGTTGGTTTCCTTGGTATGTCTCATAGCCAAGCACAGTAAATAGAGACATTTGGCTTATTCTCATGAACATGAGGCATATTTCAGTTAGAGCGTCGAACATTTGAGAAAAATGTTTGGACTATGGTTTAAAAATGCTTGTCAGCCTGCTCACAACTAAGGATTACACTTGACGCTGGAGTATAATGGATTCATACATTATAATTGGAATGTCGCTAATTTTTCTCTTTTATAGACGTTGAACATTTAGGACTAGCACTTGTTCGACATGTTAGAACAGGACTGTAAAATTACTGAAAGAAATCATAAGCAAACTATTCACTAACATTTGGCAAGTGGTGGAAATTATAAAGTTCAACGTATCCAGGTTTTTGGAAAAGAGATTCCTCAAAGAAATTGTTATTGACGGTGGACTAGCTTCATCGATTTTTTGTGGTTTAGTCGAGCTTCGATGGGAAGCTCATGATGTTGCTATATTAGTATCTTCAGAAAAGAATTCCAGTATTAGGAATAAATACCTGATGAAATCACTCTTTTTGGTGTGTTATTTCTTAGCTTGTTTCTCATGTGGTGTAGCGTTTAGTTGAAGCATAGGCCGCAATACTATTTCTCTCCAACATCTAGCTCATACAAACTTCAATTATACTCTACTAACGCTTAAACACTTACTTCAAGTTTAGCATAGGTGGACCTTTATATTAGGAAGGGCTGGATATTTGAGAAGTATTTAAAAGGAAGTCTTAAAGAGAAAATATGACCCAATAAAAAGGCAGAATGACAAGAATGGATTATAAATAGTGTAGATTAACATGACAAAACAAACTAGAGAAGAATTCCAATGATATTACATGATGCTCCCTGTTATGGAGACAATTTCTTTTCCTAAATTTGTCAAGCCGGAAAAGCTTTTTTCATTACTTGTTGTGACATTGAGTTGTATCTGCTTAGAAAATAGTAACGAGTGTTGCTTGAAGCCGAAATGTCTCTCGAGTCCTGCGTTTTCAAATTCACATTTCCTTATCTTCTTTGTCTTTTATTCAATATGAAGTTTTGTTTGATTATTATATGTGGCTAACTTCGTGTCCTTTCGATGGAAAGCACAGAGATATTACGCTCTCATAATTCCACCCATAATCTTCTTTGTTAGCTGCTGCATGTCCAGAGTTCCTCTTCAGCTTTCTGGCTTTCATTGATAGGCACTGGTTGGTTTTTTGTCTTGCTTAATAGTTTCCTCCTAACTAAATTCTTCCTACATCCTACTTACGCTACTTACGGCTTGGTTCAGACCTGCAAATGTGTTGTAATTACTTAACATGGTCATTAATTGATATATTTGTAACTGCACAATAGGTTGGGGGTTTTAGGTATTCCTATAAGGTAAATGTGACTGACTTTGTGGTTTAATCTACTATGCAGCGAAGATGTCAAGACTCTAAAGAGAAATTCTGATACATAATATAGATTAGGAACTCTTTTAGCTATTAATTAATTGCTAATACATGATTATCCAACTTTTGCATTTCATAATTTAATTTTATTTTTTCAATATACAGTAATCAACAAGGGCCCAAAAGATAAATTGTTTAAACCATTTAGATAAATCACATCGCTGACACTTTCTTCATGATGAATCAGTATATGTCTTTATTTACTTGTCTTTCTCTGTTGCTATCTACAGCTTGTCTGTCAGTTTAACAAATCTCTGGCATCTTGGGTTCAGGACTTAGGAGTTGGGAGGAATGAATATGAATGTTGTCTTAACATTTTGACCATAGCAATCAGTAGGAATTGATTAATATAAATAAGTAGTTTAGGTTATTTGCATATCTCAAACAAAGTAAACAACATTGAAAATGGTAAGTGGAAGAAGTCGTGCTACTCATACTCATCCCTTTTTGCCTTTGAAAATTTATTGAAAATTTAGTTACTAAACGGTCAGTTATATTCCGCCCAATAATAGGGCATGCATACAAGGATTACCGCAAAACTGTCAAGACCGCCTTGTGATGGGTTTTACCATGTGTGGACGATTCTTTTTTGCACTGGTCGAGCGCCCTACTAGCCGATCGACTAAAACTGTTGAAACATCGTCCAATGTTGTGTATGGTATTTAGATGGGCTGTGGTAGTAGGATATGTTTAGATTACTAAATACCTAGGCCTATTCTATGGGGGCATAGAAGTAATGGCGTGAATTACATTGCCAGCTAGATATCAACTCACTACATGCATATGGTGACCACAGGAACCATTGGAACACATGGAGTGTAGTGTCGGAAGTATGACTATAACTGATGATTCGCGTCCAGGCACTTGAGAAACACTAGCCAGCGCTTGTTGGATGTTTAGATTGTGAACCTCCTTACGTGCATATAACCTGAAGAGTTGAAGTGGGGGCCGAAGGGATTAAGCATTCTTGATGCCGGCGGTGAGAAAACGTGAAGGAGTAGTAATTGGATCGAATGCCCATCTGAGACCGTCTCTTGTCGGAAAAGGGATGGTTGTATATGGTCAACTCTCAATGCAAATAATCCTTCTGAGAATTATTCCTTGAATGAAAAAGAAAGGGTATGCTTACAAAGATTGTTGTTCAAAGATAACAGAGGAAGATCTCCCATATCATTCAAGTTCTGGAGGGATTTTGATAATGAAGTAGATGAAATAAATAACCAAATCTACTTTCATGGGAATCTTGCTTTCAACAAATCCCTCCATTTTCGTTCTGGAGAGGCAACAATGGCAACGATAGTGCAAGAACAAGTGTTGAATGTTGACTCAGAAAGTAATTGATTGTGCTTATGATTTTGGATTTGTTGTCTTGGCAACTTACTTTGCTTTGCAATGACTTTGTTTACAGAAATGCTTATAAATGCAACCGCTTCTTTACCTCACCATAAATAGGTTGAGCATTATATTGATATATGTAAGGCCAATTTAGCTCTATTAAAGACCAATGTATTCATATTTTAGACCTAATAGGCCAAAAATAGTCGATTCGTTAGAAATAAGAAAATACTTAAGAAGTACTAAAAGTTTAAAAAGTAATTTTTATGTTAAGGTATTAACTAGATTTATTGATGAAACTTAAAATGTGATTAAGTTAACTATTTTAAATGAATTTGAATAAACATATTGGTATAACGTTAATAAACAAAATAGCTATAAATATTTGGGCAGTCTCTAAGTGGAGGCAGTTTCTTGCTTGCACTTAAATTTTGTGTGAAGAATCAATTACTGTATCAACTTGTATCAAAAAATGAGAATAAACTTCTACAACCTTCACTACATCCATGAACAATGTTGCAAAAAAGGTGGATTTTGTTTGTTGGGAAGTGTTTTCCATAAAATATGCGTCAGAAGTAAATATTTTCAAAATTTGTTGCTTTTAGAAATGGTGGGGTCAGAAAAGTTTGTTCCCCTAATATCAAACTAGAATATGAATTATTTAATTTTAAT
>PGTU02002548.1:0-27526 GCA_002896215.2 Cicer echinospermum
AGATTTTAGGGTTTAGGGTTTCATGATTAGGGTTCGGGTAAGATTTTCGAGTTTCGAGTTTTAAGGGTATCAGGTTTTAGGGTTTAAGGTTTGGGATTTCTAGTTTAGGGATTTTGGGTTTTAGGGTTTCTTGTTCAGGTTTCTAGTAGGTTTAAGGTTTCTTGTTTTGGGTTTCCGAGTTTTTCGGGTTTAAGGGCAATTAAGTTTATCTTAGGTTTTGGAGTAAGTCGTTAGGCTTCAAGTAAGTGTAGATTACGGTTTTGGGTTTAGGGTTTTCAGGGTTTAAGAGTCTCGGATTATGTTTAGGTTTCGGGTTTATTGGTTTCCGGGTTTAGGATTTAGGATTTTGAGTTTTTTTGGTTTCGGTTTGAAGTTTGGGTTTGGCGTTAAGGGTTTGAGGTTTGAGGTTTCGGGTTTAGGTTTTCGCGTTTCAGTTTTTTGGGTATGGGTTTTTGGGTTCTAGTATAGGTTAGTTTAGGGTTTTATGTTTATGGTTTCATGATTAGAGTTTTTAGGTTTTAGGGGTTTTAGGTTTTTTCATGGTTAAGCGTTTAGGGTTTAGGGTTTAGGGTTTTGGATTTAGGGTTTTTGGACATCAAGGGTTTCAAAGGTTAAGATCATTAGCATTTGAGGTATACGGGTTTGAGTTTTAGATTTTTGGGTTTAAGGATTTCGAGTTTTAGTTCCGATTTTTTAAGTGTTTCAGGTTTAGGGGTGTTGGGTTTAGGGTTTCAAGATAAGTGGTTTAGGTTAAGGGTTTCGTATTTCGGTTTTAAGGTTTTGGGTTTCGGTTTAGGAGTTTGCTTTTCGGGTTTATGGTTTCAGGTTTATGGTTTATGGTTTAGGATTTTGGGTTTAGTGCTTTGGGATTCGAGTTTAGGGTTACTGGATTTAGGTTTAAGGTTTCAGGTTTAGGGTTTCGAGTTTAGAGTTTCATGTTATTGGTTTCGTGTTTAGGGTTTTGGGATTAGGATTTCAAGTTTAGCATTTAGGATTTCTAGGATTTCGGGTTTAGGGTTCGAGTTTAGATTTTTGGGTTTAGGGTTTCGAGTTTAGATTTTTCGGTTTAGGGTTTCGAGTTTAGATTTTTGGGTTTATTGTGAACGGTGAATGGTTTAGGGTTTAGGGTTTAGGGTGCTAAGACTCACTTAGATAAACAATTTATAAAACAAAACAAGTGTCTCACTTAGTTTCGGAATATTTCATGTCTTTTATACATCTAAAAGGGTTTACAGTCTAACCCTGCATTAAAAAAAAAGATTAAACCCCACTAATTATTGTCTAATCTGTTGAACATCGAGGTATACATTTAAAACTAATTCAAAAAGCTCTAAGAATGAATCATCCAACTTTGAAAATGTAACACCAAATTTCAATTTACAATTGAAGTTTCAATAAAGTATTAGGTTAAAAACATCAATCAATAATATATCATTATAAATATAACCTTAAGACAGAAACCTAATATAATAAAGCATTTACTAAACAGTACCTTCTTGGCTCGCGCAGTGCCGGCAGCTGCAGCGGCTCCACCAGCAGCAGCAGCGCATGAGCAGATACGAGGCAACAGCGGCACCACACGCAGCGCCAGCCGTTCAAAAGAGATCGTCAATGCTCATTATTCTGAGCAAGTTTTGGCGAATAAGCTTGGCACAGTATGATTCGACAGTGACGCCCAGCAAGCCTTAAGATAGTGTTAATCTTCTCGCCTACAAAAAAAAGAAAGCAAAGAATTTTAGATCTGAAAATGAATTTTGGTAAATTAGAAAGATGATTAAATGGAAGATAATAAACTAACAGTGATTGTGATTTCGTCATTGTGGAGCATAGATAGAGTAGATGCATGCTAACTCGCCGGCACTCAGGCTGCTAGAGATTTGATCGTGGAGTTGCTCATATAATATACATTATATATATATATATATATATATTATATATATATATATATTTATATATATATATATAATATATATATAATTATATATATATCACGTGTGTATATAATCTACCAATGGTCATAATATATATTATATATATATATATATTATATATATATATGTATATCACGTGATGATATATATTCTACACACATGGTATTATATATATTTATATTATATAATATATACACACGTGTGTGTTTACTTTAATTTGATACTCTATTTTATTATATGATGTGAATGGTGATGGTGAATGGCGATGGTGAAAGGTTCGAATGATTTAGGGTTTAGGGCCTTAGGGTGCTAAGACTCACTTAAGATAAACAATTTTATAAAAAAACAAGTGTCCTCCAGAAAACACTCTTGGAAAGGAGTACAAGTCTGGATTGACAAACTAAAAGAAAAACCTAATCAAACAAACTAAAGCCATGTCATCGTCACTTTTTCCTTTGTCCTCTTCCTTGAACACAAAATATGAAGCACATTCAGTTATTATATACAATATCATATTAAGTAGCAAGTATGGACTGCATCAAGCTATATGTTTTTTTTAGTAAATATACAATATGCAGTTAATAAGCTTGTGCAGTGCTGATTACGCGAACTGCATAAACCTATAATAATACTACATTAAACTCAATTAATGTGAGAGCAAAATAATACCTGTCCAAAAATACAATTACTAATTGTGGATAATTACACTCAAAGAACTATTAAGCTACATTGATAGTTGAATTCCCAATTTTCAATGAAACTACAACAATCAATTACAATCTTGTTACCATAAAGCAATTAATATCTTTTGTTGTCGTTCAGCAGCGAAATTACAAAATTTAACAGTAGGTTAACATATAAATATTACCGAACTGGGCTCAGACAAACCAGAAACAGGACTCGGTAAATAAAAGTGACAAGTATAAAAAAATACAGCATAGCACAAAATAATCTGTTCTATGTGTTCTCAAAAACTATTAAGTCTAATTTCATGTCTTTATACATCTAAAAGGGTTACAATCTACCCTGAACCCTTAAACCTAAACCTTTAACCTAAATTCAGAAACCTAAACTCGAAATCCTAAACCAAACCCTAAACCCTAAACCTTAAAATAAACTTAAACCTAAACCCGAAACCAAAATCTAAAACCGAAACCTTAAAACCGATTGAAACGCTTAATCTGAACCTTAATCTTGAAACCCTAACCCGAAACATTTAAACTCGAAACGTAAACCCGAAATCTAAACCCAAAAATCTAAATTCAAAATCCTAAACCTGAAATCCTAAATGCAAAACCTGAAACCCTAATTTCGAAACCCTAAATCTGAAACCAACCCGAAACGCTTAACCCAAAACCCTAAATCCAAAACCTAACCCTAAACCATAAACCCAAAAATCTAAACTCGAAACCCTAAACCCAAAAATCTAAACTCGTAACCCTAAACCCAAAATCTAAACTCGAACCCTAAACCCGAAATCCTCGAAATCCTAAATGCTAAACTTGAAATCCTAATCCCAAAACCCTAAACACGAAACCCATAACATGAAATCTAAAAATCGAAAACCCTAATTAAGAAATCTTAATCCCGAAACCCTAAACCTGAAACCTTAAACTAAATCCAGTAACCCTAAAACTCGAAGGCCCAAAGCCTAAACCAAAATCGTAAAACCATAAACCCTAAACCTGAAAACGATAAACCCAAAAGCAAAACTCCTAAACCGAACCCAAAACCGTAAAACCGAAATACGAAACCCTTTAACCTGAACCACTTATCTTGAAACCCTAAACCCAAACACCCTAAACCTGAAACACTAAATCGGAAACTAAACTCGAAATCCTAAACCCAAAAATCTAAACTCGAAAACCCTATACCTGAAATGCTAAATGCTAAATCTAAAACCTTGATTCCAAAACCCTAAATCCGGAAACCCTAAACCCTAAACCCTAAACGCTTAACTTGAAATTGAAACCCTAAACCTAAACTCTTAATCATGAAACCATAAACCCTAAACCCAAAACTAGAAACCCTATACCTAGAACAAAATCCAATACCGCAAAAAACTGAAACGCGAAAACCTAAACCCAAACCTCAAACCTCAAAACCCTAAACCCGATAACCCAAAACTCTAAACCCAAACCAAAAACTCTAAATCCGAATCCTAAACCCGAAACCATACCCGAAACCCTAAAACATGAATCCCGAGACCTCTACTCTAAACCTGAAACCCTAACCCAAAACCGTAATCCTGAAATACTTAACCTGAGCTAAAACCCGAAACTCGAAAACCCAAAACAAGAAACCTTAACCTTAATCCAGAAACCCTAAACCCAAAACCGCTAAACCCAAATCCTAAACTAGAAATCCCAACCTGAAACCCTAAACCTGATACCCTAAACTCGAAAACTGAAATCTTAAACCCGAATCCCTAATCATGAAACCCTAAAACCTTAAACTTGATAACCGAAACTCCAACCCAAAACAAGAAACTTTAAACCTAAATCAGAAACTCGAAACCCTAAACCCCAAAACAATAAACCCAAAATCCGAAACAAGAAATCCTATACCCGAAACTAAAAAATCTTAAATCCAAATCACTTTAACCCGTAACCAGAAACCCAAAATCAAAAATCTAAACCCGAAACCCTAAACCCGAAATCCAAAATGCTAAACCTGAAACCCTAATCCCAGAACCCTTAATCCGAAAACCCTAAACCCTGAACCCGAAACGCTTAACCTGAAACCCTAAACTCAAAACCCTATACCTCATAAACCCTAAATCCTAAACCTAAACCGTAAACCGTAAAACCATAAACCGTAAATCCTAAACCCAAAACTCTATATCCCCCAAAACTCTACAACTCCAGACCCTAAACTTGAATACCGAAACCCTAAACCCTAAAACCCCAAAAATCTAAACTCGAAAACCTTAAACCCGAAATCCTTAAATGCTAAACTTGAAACCCAAATCAAAAACCCTAAACACGAAACCCAAAACATGAAACCGTAAACTCGAAACCCTAAATCGGAAACCTTAATCCTAAAACCCTAAACCTGAATTCCAAACCAAAACCCTCCTCGAAGGGCCGTAAATCATAATTGTACCGCCTATCGCAGGCCAAGTACCAATTACCGAGGTGCCACCTATCATGGGTCTGCACGATTTACTAAAAAGTGTAAACCATAAACGTACTGCCTATCACGGGCCCGTATCGTTTACCGAGGTGCCACCTATCACGGGTCTGCGCGGTTTACTAAAACAACGTAAATTGTAAATGTACCGCCTATCACAGGCCAAAGTACTATTTACCAAGGTGCCACCTATCACGGGTCTGCACAATTTAAAAAAAAACGAAAAATCATAAAACGTACTGCCTATCACGGGCCCGTATCGTTTATCGAGGTGCCACCTATCACGGGTCTGCACGGTTTCAAAACGTAAATCATAAATGTACCGCCTATCACAGGCCAAAGTACTATTTATCAAGGTGCCACCTATCACGGGTCTGCACGATTTACAAAAAGGCATGAAAATGCATGAGCATATACTGACTCCATCCACAACAATCGTTAAGCAAATGCAGATATTAAAAGATTTCCCCATTTTTAATACTCACTTAACTTAAACGATTTTCACAACAAATATTAAGCAAACAGAAATATTAAGAGATTCCCCATTCTTAATACTCTTTTAACTTAAACGATTTCCGAAACGAATATTAAGTAAACAAGATATTAAGAGATTCCCCATTCCTAATACTCATTTAACTTAACGATTTTCAAAACAAAACATTAAGTAAACAAGACATTAAGAGATTCCCCATTCTTAACGCCCAGTTAACTTAAACGATTTTTCAAAACAACATTAAGTAACCCAAACATGGGCTTTAGTTTGTTTGATTAGGTTTTTCTTTTTAGTTTGTCAATCCAGACTTGTACTCCTTTCCAAGAGTGTTTTCTGGAGACACTTGTTTTGTTTTATAAATTGTTTATCTAAGTGAGTCTTAGCACCCTAAGCCCTAAACCCTAAATCATTCACCTTTCACCATTCGCCATTCACCATTCACCATTCACATTCATATAATAAAATAGAGTTATCAAATAAAGTAATACACACACGTGGTGTATATATATATAATATATATATATATATATATATATATAAATATATATAAACCATGTGTGTAGATATATATATCACTGTGATATACATATATATATATATATTATGTACCATGTGGTAGATATATACACACGTGATATATATATATATATATATATATATATATATATATTATATATATAAATATATATAAACCATGTGTGTGAGATATATATATCACGTGATATACATATATATATATATATATATATATATATATATATATATATATATATTATATATATAATGTATATCACGTGATATATATATCTACACACATGGTTTATATATATTTATATATATATATATATATATATATATATACACCACGTGTGTGTATTACTTTATTTGATAACTCTATTTTATTATATGAATGTGAATGGTGAATGGTGAATGGCGAATGGTGAAAGGTGAATGATTAGGGTTTAGGGCTTAGGGTGCTAAGACTCACTTAGATAAACAATTTATAAAAACAAAACAAGTGTCTCCAGAAAACACTCTTGGAAAGGAGTACAAGTCTGGATTGACAAACTAAAAAGAAAAACCTAATCAAACAAACTAAAGCCCATGTCATCGTCACTTTCTTCCTTTGCCTCTTCCTGCAAACACAAAATATGAAGCACATTCAGTTACTTATATACAATATCATATTAAGTAGCAAGTATGGACTGCATCAAGCTATATGTTTTTTAGTACAATATACAATATGCAGTTAATAAAGCTTGTGCAGTGCTGATTACGAACTGCATAACCTATAATAATACTACATTAAACTCAATTAATGTGAGAGCAAAATAATACCCAAAAATACAATTACTAATTGTGGATAATTACACTCAAAGAACTATTAAGCTACAATTGATAGTTGAATTCCCAATTTTCAATGAAACTACAACAATCAAATTACAATCTTGTTACCATAAAGCAATTAATATCTTTGTTGTCGTTCAGACAGCGAAATTACAAATTTAACAGTAGGTTTACATATAAATATTCCGAACTGGGCTCAGACAAACCAGAAACAGGACTCGGTAAATAAAAGTGACAAGTATAAAAAAATACAGCAAGCACAAATAATCTGTTCTATGTGTTCTCAAAAACTATTAAGTCTATTTCATGTCTTTATACATCTAAAAGGGTTACAATCTACCCTGAAACCCTAAACCTAAAACCTTTAACCTAAATTCAGAAACCCTAAACTCGAAATCCTAAACCCAAAACCCTAAACCCTAAACCTTAAACCCTAAACCTTAAACCCTAAACCCGAAAACCAAAATCCTAAACCCGAAACCTTAAAACCGAATCTGAAACGCTTAATCTGAAACCTTAATCTTGAAACCCTAAACCCGAAACATTAAACTCGAAACGTAAACCCGAAATCCTAAACCCAAAAATCTAAATTCAAAATCCTAAACCTGAAATCCTAAATGCTAAACCTGAAACCCTAATTTCGAAACCCTAAATCTGAAACCCAAAACCCGAAACGCTTAACCCAAAACCCTAAATCCAAAACCCTAAACCCTAAACCATAAACCCAAAAATCTAAACTCGAAACCCTAAACCAAAAATCTAAACTCGAAACCCTAAACCCAAAAATCTAAACTCGAACCCTAAACCCGAAATCCTCGAAATCCTAAATGCTAAACTTGAAATCCTAATCCCAAAACCCTAAAACACGAAACCCATAACATGAAACTCTAAACTCGAAACCCTAAATTAGAAATCTTAATCCCGAAACCCTAAACCTGAAACCTTAAACCTAAATCCAGTAACCCTAAACTCGAAGCCCAAAGCCCTAAACCCAAAATCGTAAACCATAAACCCTAAACCTGAAACGATAAAACCCAAAAAGCAAACTCCTAAACCGAAACCCAAAACCGTAAAACCGAAAATACGAACCCCTTAACCTGAACCACTTATCTTGAAAACCCTAAACCCAACACCCTAAACCTGAAACACTAAAAATCGGAACTTAAACTCGAAATCCTAAACCCCAAAAATCTAAACTCGAAACCCTATACCTGAAATGCTAAATGCTAAATCTAAAACCTTGATTCCAAAACCCTAAATCCGAAACCCTAAACCCTAAACCCTAAACGCTTAACTTGAAACTTGAAACCCTAAACCTAAAACTCTAATCATGAAACCATAAACCCTAAACCCAAAACTAGAAACCCTATACCTAGAACCAAAATCCCAATACCCAAAAACTGAAACGCGAAAACCTAAACCCCAAACCTCAAACCTCAAACCCTAAACCCGAAACCCAAAACTCTAAACCCGAAACCAAAAACTCTAAATCCGAAATCCTAAACCCGAAACCATAAACCCGAAACCCTAAACATGAATCCCGAGACTCTAAACCTGAAACCCTAAACCCAAAACCGTAATCCTGAAATACTTAACCTGAAAGCCTAAACCCGAAACTCGAAACCCAAAACAAGAAACCTTAAACCTTAATCCAGAAACCCTAAACCCAAAACCCTAAACCCAAAATCCTAAACTAGAAATCGCAAACCTGAAACCCTAAACCTGATACCCTAAACTCGAAACCGAAATCTTAAAAACCCGAATCCCTAATCATGAACCCTAAAACCTAAACTTGAAACCCGAAACTCAACCCAAAACAAGAAACTTTAAACCTAAATCAAGAAAACTCGAAACCCTAAACCCAAAACCATAAACCAAAATCCGAAACAAGAAATCCTATACCCGAAACTAAAAAATCTTAAATCCCAAATCACTTAACCCGTAACCAGAAACCCAAAATCAAAAAATCTAAACCCGAAACCCTAAACCCGAAATCCAAAATGCTAAACCTGAAACCCTAATCCCAGAACCCTAAATCCGAAACCCTAAACCCTGAACCCGAAACGCTTAACCTGAAACCCTAAACTCAAAAAACCCTATAACCTCATAAACCCTAAATCCTAAACCCTAAACCGTAAACCGTAAACCATAAACCGTAAATCCTAAACCCAAAACTCTAAATCCCCAAAACTCTAAACTCCAGACCCTAAACTTGAATACCGAAACCCTAAACCCTAAACCCAAAAATCTAAACTCGAAACCTTAAACCCGAAATCCTAAATGCTAAACTTGAAACCCAAATCAAAAACCCTAAACACGAAACCCAAAACATGAAACCGTAAACTCGAAACCCTAAATCGGAAACCTTAATCCTAAAACCCTAAACCTGAATTCCAAACCAAAACCCTCCTCGAAGGCCGTAAATCATAATTGTACCGCCTATCGCAGGCCAAGTACCAATTACCGAGGTGCCACCTATCATGGGTCTGCACGATTTACTAAAAAGTGTAAACCATAAACGTACTGCCTATCACGGGCCCGTATCGTTTACCGAGGTGCCACCTATCACGGGTCTGCGCGGTTTACTAAAACAACGTAAATTGTAAATGTACCGCCTATCACAGGCCAAAGTACTATTTACCAAGGTGCCACCTATCACGGGTCTGCACAATTTACAAAAAAACGAAAATCATAAACGTACTGCCTATCACGGGCCCGTATCGTTTATCGAGGTGCCACCTATCACGGGTCTGCACGGATTTCAAAAACGTAAATCATAAATGTACCGCCTATCAGGCCAAAGTACTATTATCAAGGTGCCACCTATCACGGGTCTGCACGATTTACAAAAAGCATGAAAATGCATGAGCATATACTGACTCCATCCACAACAATCGTTAAGCAAATGCAGATATTAAAAGATTCCCCATTTTTAATACTCACTTAACTTAAACGATTTTCACAACAAATATTAAGCAAACAGAAATATTAAGAGATTCCCCATTCTTAATACTCTTTTAACTTAAACGATTTCCGAAACGAATATTAAGTAAACAAGATATTAAGAGATTCCCCATTCCTAATACTCATTTAACTTAACGATTTTCAAAACAAAACATTAAGTAAACAAGACATTAAGAGATTCCCCATTCTTAACGCCCAGTTAACTTAAACGATTTTTCAAAACAACATTAAGTAACCCAAACATTAAGAGATTCCCCATTCTTAATATCCAGTTAACTTAAACGATTTTCACAAACACACATTAAGTAAACCGAGATATTAAAAGATTCCCCATTTTTAATACTCGTTTAACTCTAATGGTTTTCAAATTTCACAACAAAACCAACTCAAAACATTTTATCAAATTCAATTCACAATCCACACCAAAACACATCAAATTTCATCGGTATTAACTTAGAACACGTCAACTACGACGAACACAAATCAACACAACCTAACACTCAAACAAATCAAATTTCATTTACCCATAATCATACACAAATGAGTTAAGTTTATTTTCCACGAAACATCCATCAAATATAACCAAAACCTAACTCTAAGATTTGACCTATAAAGTCTTAGATCCATTTTCCCCCAAACCAATACTCAAACCCTAACAAGATTCTTTCCACACAATCACAGATAAGTCCCTAAATGCAAACTAAAAGTTTGGAAGGATCCTTTACCTTAACGTTAGCTTTAACATGGGTTTCAGGTACCGCGAGTAAAACCGGTAAAAATCTTCGCTCGCAACGTCGCCTCCAAATTGGTCCCCTAGCACCGTAGCGTGGTAGTGAGCAACTTTTCCTACTAACTCTTCGCGAAACGAAGCTTAGATCTAGGAGAAACAAAGGGTTTGTGTTTGAATCTCTAATACCGTTTTTCTTCGTTTTCGAATTAAAGAGGAAGAGTGAAGTTAAGAAATCCTTATCCTAACACTCACCAAGCTTTGGGTTTCTAAACTTGAAGAAAGAAGCAAAGAAGGACGAAAATGGAGGAGAAGAAGGAAATTGGTGCGCGTGAGTGACAGAGGAAGAAGATGGAAAAATCAGATTTTCCTTCCTTTCTTTTTCTTTCCTTTGTTTTTCCTTTTTTCCTTTTTCCTTCTTTCCTTTTTTATATCCTTTTCTTTTCCCTTTCCTTCCTTCTATTTTCCTTTCTTTTTCCCTCCAACCAAACATAATTATATATTAAATATAACTTAACAAATATCTCAAAATATCTAGGATTATTTGTTAATTACCATTTCACCCCGTAACGCATTAAATTCTCCGTAAAGGATTTCACCGCAGTTAATTTAATTTATTCATCGACGAGTAATTCCAAACGGCATCAAAATAACTTTTTGATCATATAAACTAAAAAGCCTCCGAGCCCAAAATCCAAAATACATAAAAATACATAAAGTGTACTTTAAAATTATGGGTCTTACATTACTACCCCCCTAAAATTAGTTTCGTCCTCGAAACTATGCGTCAATAAATAACTCTGGGTGTTGTTCTCTCATCTTGCTCTCTAATTCCCAAGTCGCATCTCCAGTAATTGAGTTCCAGATCACCTTGACCAATGAAATATCCTTAGTCCTCAATCGCTTGATCTTCCGGTCATCAATTCTCACAGGTGGTAGTTCGAACGACAGGTTATCCTTTAGCTGGATTGTGTCTGGTTCGATCACATGAGATGGATCTGCGAGATATTTCGTCAATTGTGACACATGAAACACGTCATGGATATTGGACAGTATCGGAGGCAATGCAATCCGATAAGCAACAGGCCTAATTCGTGCAGAAATCTGGTATGGTCCAATTAATTTCGTAGTCAACTTCTTCGATTTCAAGGCTCTACCTACTCCAGTAGTAGGGGTGACTCTCAGAAATACATGGTCACCCTGTTCGAATTCTAAAAGTCTGCGACGCTTGTCCGCGTAACTCTTCTGACGATCTTGTGAAGTCTTCATTTTCTCCTTGATCTTCTTCACCTTAGCCGTAGTCTGTTGCACCATTTCTGGTCCGACAATCATATTTTCACCGTCCTTATACCAACACAAGGGCGTTTGACACTTGCGCCCATATAAAGCCTCATATGGTGCCATTCCAATACTTGCGTGGAAACTATTGTTGTAAGTGAACTCAATCAACGGAAGTACATCATCCCAGCTTCCCCTATCATCTAATACACATGCTCTCAACAGATCTTCCAAGGACTGATTCATCCTTTCAGTCTGTCCGTCCGTCTGTGGATGGTAAGCTGAACTCAATCGTAGCTTCGTTCCCAATGCTTCGTGCAATGCTCCCCAAAAATGTGATGTGAACTTCGGATCACGGTCTGATACAATACTCGATGGTACCCCGTGTAACCTCACAATTTCAGCAATGTAGATCTCTGTTAGCTGATCTACCTTATAGGTGGTCCTTACCGGCAAAAAGTGAGCAGATTTAGTCAGTCGATCCACTATCACCCATATAGAATCATTCTTTCTCATTGTCTTTGGCAATCCAGTTATAAAATCCATGGAAATGCTGTCCCACTTCCATTCAGGTATATCTAAAGGTTGCAACATCCCGGCAGGTCGCTGATGTTCCACCTTCGCTTTCTGACAAGTTAGACAAGTGGATACATATTCCGCCACATGTTTCTTTATTCCTGGCCACCAATAATTCTGCCTCAAATCCTGATACATCTTTGTTGCTCCAGGATGAATACTCAGCTTACTCTTATGAGCCTCTTCTAAAATCTTTTTCCACATATCTGTAATTTCTGGTACACAAATCCTACCATTACATCGCAAAATATTATCTGCCCCAATCTTGAACTCAGTCGTCTTCCCTTGTACTATTAGATTCCTCTTCTCTTGAATTATGACGTCATCTTGAGAATTTGCAATGTCTTCAAGTAGTCCACTCGAGATTTTAATCATTCCGAATTTCAAAATTCCCGGTGCAAACTCTACGTTCAAGTGTAGGTCTCTAAAAGCTTCCCACAACTCTTGTTGTCTAGCCATAATTATTGAAGACACCGATACACTTCTTCTGCTCAACGCATCCGCCACTACATTGGCCTTCCCAGGGTGGTACTGCAGTGTGAAATCAAAATCCTTGAGAGTCTCCATCCATCGTCTCTGCTCAATACTTATTTAACTTAAACGATTTTCAAAACAAATATTAAGTAACCAAGACATTAAGAGATTCCCCATTTTTAACGCCCAGTTAACTTAAACGGTTTTCAAAACAAATATTAAGTAAACGAGACATTAAGAGATTCCCCATTCTTAATTCTCATTTAACTTAAACAATTTTCAAAAACAAACATTAAGTAACCAAGACATTAAGAGATTCCCCATTCTTAACGCCCAGTTAACTTAACGATTTTCAAAACAAATATTAAGTAACCAATACATTAAGAGATTCCCCATTCTTAACGCCCAGTTAACTTAAACGGTTTTCAAAGCAAATATTAAGTAAACGAGACATTAAGAGATTCCCCATTCTTAATTCTCATTTAACTTAAACGATTTTCAAAAACAAACATTAAGTAACCAAGACATTAAGAGATTCCCCATTCTTAACGCCCAGTTAACTTAACGATTTTCAAAACAAATATTAAGTAACCAAGACATTAAGAGATTCCCCATTCTTAACGCCCAGTTAACTTAAACGGTTTTCAAAACAAATATTAAGTAAACGAGACATTAAGAGATTCCCCATTCTTAATTCTCATTTAACTTAAACGATTTTCAAAAACAAACATTAAGTAACCAAGACATTAAGAGATTCCCCAATCTTAACGCCCAGTTAACTTAACGATTTTCAAAACAAATATTAAGTAACCAAGACATTAAGAGATTCCCCATTCTTAACGCCGAGTTAACTTAACGATTTTCAAAACAAATATTAAGTAACCAAGACATTAAGAGATTCCCCATTCTTAACGCCCAGTTAACTTAAACAATTTTCAAAACAAACGCACATTAAGTAAACAAGACATTAAGAGATTCCCCATTCTTAATACTCATTTAACTTAATGGTTTTCAAATTCCACACAAAACAAACTCAAACAAATTCTCACATTCAATCCATAATTCACACCAAAACACATCAATCAACAAACATCAAGTATGCACACGCCAAATACGATGAACACACATCAACATAATAAATTTCATTTATTCAAAATCTTACATACGTGAGGTAAATTCATTTTTCCCAAAACAATACTCCAATCCTAACAAAATTCGTATCCACACAACCACATATAAGGCCCTAGATGCAAACTAAAAGTTTTGAAGGAGCCCTTACATTCGCGTTAGCTCTAACGTGCGATTACGGCACCGTGAGTAAATCCGGTAAATTTTGCGCTCGCAACGCCGCTTCCAAAATTGGTCCACTAGCACCGTAGCACGGAGGTGAACAACCTTCCCTTCTATCACTTCTTGAAACGAAGTTTAGATCTAGGTGAAACGGGGAGGTTTGTGTTTGAATCCCTAATACCGTTTTTCTTCGTTTTCGAATCAAAGAGGAAGAGTGGAGTTGAGAAATCCTTGTTCTATCACCCACCCAACCTTGGGTTTCTAATCTTGAAGAAAGGAAGCCAAGAAAAACGAAAATGGAGGATGGAGGGATTTTGGTCGCGCGTTAACAGAGCAAGAAGATGGAATTTTCCTTTTTTCTTTCCTTTCTCTTTCTTTCCTTTCTTTTTCCTTTCTTCCTTTTTCCTTCTTTCCTTTTTATATCCTTTTCTTTTCTTTTTCCTTCCTTCTAATTTCCTTTCTTTCTATTCTCTCCAAACAAACAGTCTACCCGCATTAAAAAGGGTTACAGTCTACCCGCATTAAAAAAAATTAAACCCCACTAATTATTGTCTGATCTGTTGAACATCGAGGTATACATTTAACACTACATTCAACAAAGCCTCTATGAAATGATCATCCAAACTTGAAAATGTACACAAATTTCAATTTACAATTGAAGTTTCAATAGTATTAGGTTAAAACATCAATCAATAATATATCATTACTAAATATAACCCTTAAGGACAGAACCTAATATAAAGCATTACTGACGTACCTTCTTGGCCTCGGCAGCATGTGCGGCAGCTGCAGCGGCTCCACCAGCAGCAGCAGCGGCAGGAGCAGATACGGCAACAGCGGCTCCACCGACAGCGCCAGCGTTCAAAACGAGATCGTCAATGCTCTTATTCTGAGGATCAAACTTTCTACTTCTGCATTAGACTTTTTATGCTTTAGTTTTCTTATAGAATATCTTTTTCTTTGTTGGACTTCATCTGAGTACTAAAGAGCTAAAAGCTTATTGAATATAGCATACACAAGAAAATAAATATGTATACTGAATAATTAAGCAAAAGACTGGATGTTTTTTCCTTCCAAAGTATCTCTCCCTCTCATTATAGCTGTTGAATTAGTCATCAGCCAATTCTTTTAAAAATAATGTATATAATTATAGTTGTCAACATAGTTGGTTTAGTAATTTGAAGAGGATAGTTGCTTGGCTACCTAAGAACTAGTTTTAGAACTTAGAAATGAGAATCATTATTTAATCATGGTTCATGTTGTATGGCGAATGCTGCAAACTGATGTTTTTTTTTTCTTTTCCAGTTATATAAATATGTTTATTCAATGGATTTGATAATGTTGTGTTATGCTTGTTTCGCTTAATTCCTCGGTTTTGTTGGTATATTCAAGTCCTTCAAATCTTCAATGATATTTTGGTTTATAATTACATATATATGTTATTTATCACAGGATTCTGATTTGATGTCTTGTAATTTATAACTTTGATGGCACAAAAATTTGAAATAGTCATTGAGGATCAAGCTGGAAAACAGTTCAAATGTAGGATCAATTGAGGAAGCCGAAATGACAAATCAATGGATTGATTTATTTAGGGATTTGATATATGAATACTTGATTTGCTCGGCATTGTAAAAGACATCCACAACTTTCTCTTTTTGTTATGAGCATTTTAAGATTCCCTTCATTAAGTGGCTTCAAACCTTTTTGTGAATCCCCAAAACAAAAGTAAAAAATCAAATTCATCCGTAAATATAAATTACTTTGTTACTTTTTTTTATTGAATTATTTTAGTCTAATTTCATGAAAAACTTGAATCTAAAATAGATTTTCTTTCTGCAGTACGGGTACCTGGTCGCATGTGCAAGAGCGAAGTGATCGTTATATTTTTTTTAGCTTTCCTACTTTTATGGCTGCATGTGCAAAAGTGAAGTGGTCATTTATATTTTTTTAGCTTTCTTACTTTCATTTTCTACGGCTCAAGTGGATATGCTTGATTGCTTGTTTGCTCATTCAGGTTAGGACTAAAAACTAAAATATTTGGATTCTTACCCCATTTCAACATGTTTTCTGTTTTGTGTCTACCTAATTCAGCATGCCTTGAATTATTTAGTACTTTGTTACACATTATATTAAAGATTTTGTCTATAGGTTTGAAGTAGGACACATAAGATTTTGCCTTAAGTGAAACTATTTACTACTTGGGTTTGCACGTTGCACACGTGTCAGTATATTGGAACCCTAAAACCAAAATCCGAAACCCTTAACATGAAGCCTAATATTGGAACCCTAAACCCGAAACCCTAAACCCAAAACCCTAAACTCGAAAAACTAAACTCGAACTTTAACTCGAAACCCTAAACCCAAAAATCTAAACTCGAAACCCTAAACCCGAACCCTAAATTCGAAACACTAAACCCTAAACCCGAAACGCTTAACCTGAAAACCTGAACCTGAAACTCTAATCATGAATCCCTAAACCCTAAACCCAAAACTAGAAACCTATACCTAGAACAAAAAACCAAAAATCCGAAAACGCGAAAATCTAAACCCAAACCTCAAACCATAAACCCGAAACCCAAAACTCTAAACCCGATACAAAAAACTGTAAACCCGAACCCTAAACCTGAAACCCTAAACTTAAAACCCTAATCCTGAAACCCTAAACACGAAACCATTAACTCAAAACCCTAAAATTGAAACCTTAATGTCGAAACCCTAACCCTAAATCCAGAAACTCGAAACCCTAAACGCAAACCCTAAACCCAAAATCTTAAACAAGAAATTCTATACCTGAAACCCTAAACCCAAAACTCTAAACCTGAAACACTAAACTCGAAACTTAAACCAGAAATCCTAAACCGTAAACCCTAAACCCTAAACCCTAAACTGAAACCCTAAACCCGAAACCTTAAACTTGAATCCCGACACCCTAAACCTGAAACTCTAAAACTAAAACCCGAATCCTGAAACACTTAACTTGAAACCCTAAACACGAAACCCTTAACTTGAAACCCTAAAAATGAAATCTTAATGTTGAAACCCTAAACCCGAAACCCAAAACCCGAAACTCGAAACCCAAAACCAGAAACCTTAAACCTAAATCCAGAAACTCTAAACTCGACACTGAAATTCCGAAACCCTAAACCTGATACCCTTAACTCGAAACCCAAAATCCTTAACCTGGAAACCCTAATATTGAAACCCGAAACCCTAAACCGAAACTAGAAACTTTAAACCTAAATCCAAAACCCTATACTCGAAACCCTAAACCCAAAATCCTAACACAGAAATCTTAAACCTGAAATCCTAAACTCGAAACCCGAAACTAAAAATTCTAAAATCCTAAACCCTAAACCTGAAATCTTGAAACCGTTAACCTGAACACTAATCCTGAAATCCTTATCCCGAAACCCTAAACCCAAACATAGAAAACCCTATACCTAGAACAAAAAACCAAAACCCGAAACCCTAATCCTAAAACCCGAAACTCAAAACCTAAACATGAAACTCTATACTTGAACCCTAAATCAGAAACCTTAATCCTGGAAACCCTTAAACCTAAAACCTTTAACCTAAATCCAGAAACCCTAAACTCTAATCCTAAAACCCAAAACCTTAACCCTAAACCTTAAACCCTAAACCTTCCTTTAACACCCTAAACCCGAACCTTTATTAAAATCCGAAACCCGAAATGAACCTTACTCGAACCTAAATCCGAAACGCCTTAAATCGAAACCTTAAAACCCGAAAATCCTCAAACCCGTAATATCTAAAATTGGAAACTTAAACCTAAACCTGACAATCCTAAACATGCTAAATCTGATGAAACCCTAATTTTGAAACCCTAAATCTGAACCCAAACCCGAAACGCTTACCAAAACCTAAATCCAACCCCAAACCCTAAACCATAAACCCAAAAATCTAAACTCTGAAACCCTAAACCCAAAGAATCTAAACTCGAAACCCTGCAACCCAAAAATCTAAACTCGAACCCTAAAAACCGAAATCCTCGAAATCCTAAATGCCTAAAACTGAGAATCTAATCCCAAAACCCTAAACACGAAAACCCATAACATGAAACTCTAAACTCGAAACCCTAAAATAGAAAATCTTAATCCCGAAAACCCTAAACCTGAAACCTAATAAACCTAAATCCAGTAACCCTAAAACTCGTAAAGCCCAAAGCCCTAAACCCAAAATCCTAAACCATAAAACCCTAAACCTGAAACCAATTAAACCCGAAAAGCAAAAACTCCTAAACGAAACCCAAAACCGTAAAACCGAAATACGAAACCTTAACCGAACCCACTTATCTTTGAAAACCCTAAAACCAACACACTAAACTGAAACACTAAATCGGAACTTAAACTCGAAATCCCTAGGTCACGGAACCCAAAAATCGAAACTCGAGACCCGATACCTGAAATGCTAAAGGCTAAACCTGAAACCTTGATTCCAAAACCCTAAATCCGAAACCCTAAACCCTAAACCTAAACGCTTAACCTGAAACCCAAACCCTAAACCTAAACTCAATCATGAAACCTAAACCCTAAACCAAAACAAGAAACCCTATACTAGAACCAAAATCCCAATACCCAAAAAACTGAAACGCGAAAACCTAAACCCAAACCTCAAACCCTAACCCGAAACCCAAAACTCTAAACCCGAAACCAAAAACTCTAAATCCGAAATCCTAAACCCGAAACCATAAACCCGAAACCCTAAACATGAATCCTGAGACTCTAAACCTGAAACCTAAAACCAAAACCGTAACCTGAAACACTTAACCTGAAAGCCTAACCACGAAACCCTTAACTCGAAACCCTAAAACTAAAACTTAATGTTGAAACCCTAAACCCGAAAACTCGAAATCCCACAAACAAGAATACCTTAACCCTTAATCCAGAAAACTCTAACCCAAAACCCTAAACCCAAAATCCTATAGCTAGAAATCCCAAACCTGAAACCCTAAACCTGATACCCTAACTCGAAACCGAAATCTAAACCCGAATCCCTAATCAATAAAAAACCCATAACCCTAAAACCTAACTTGAGAACCCGAAACTCAACCCAAAAACAAGAAACTTTAAACCTAAATCAAGAACTCAAAACCCTCATTAAACCCAAAAACAATAACCCCAAAATCCGAAACAAGGAAATCCTATACCCGAAACCAAAATCCTAAATCCCAAATCACTTAACCCTCGTAACGAGAAACCTAAATCAAAATCTAACCCGAAACCTAAACCACGAAATCCAAAATGGCTACCTGGAACCCTAATCCAGAACCCTAAATCCGAAACCCTAAACCCTGAACCCGAAACGCTTAACCTGAAACCCTAAACTCAATGACCCTATACCTATAAACCCTAAACCATAAACCGTAAACCATAAACTGTATAATCCTAAACCCAAAACTCCAAATCCCCTAAACTCTAAACTCCAGACTTAAACTATCAATCCCTAAACCCAAACTACTAAAATCTAAATTGAGACTGATCCTACTCCAGAGCCCAGAAATCTTATGATAGTTTAACCCGAAACCTGTTCTACATACTTTAACACGAACACCTAAACATGCGAGAGCGTCTTAAAGATCGAAACCTAAACTGGTAACTTAAATCACTAAACCCTAACCTGAATAACATATCTAAATCAGAGACCCTAACGATAAAACCCTAAAACCACTAAACTTCAAAATCCAAAATATCACCCTAAACACAACTCAAAATCTAAAACTTAACCTCGAACCCATAAACAGGATACCCCTATCTAGTGCCGAAATAAAAACCAAAATCTAAAACACTTAAACATTTCCGGCTAATATTGAAAATTCTAAAACCGAGACTCCTAAACCCAAAACATAAACCCGAATACACTAAACTCGAAGACTTTAACTCGAAATCCTAAACCCAAAAATCTAAACTCGAAACCCGAACCCTGAAATTCGAAACACTAAACCCTAAACCCGATTTTCATTAACCTGAAAACCCTGAACCTGAAACTCTAATCATGAATCCCTAAACCCTAAACCCAAAAACTAGAAACCCTATAACTAGGCACAAAAACCCAAACTCCGAACGCGAAAATCTAAACCCAACCTCAAAACCTAAACCCGAAAACCCAAAACTCTAAACCCGATACCAAAAACTGTAAACCCGAAACCCTAAACCTGAAACCCTAAACTTAAAACCCCTATCCTGAACCCTAACACGAACCTTTAATCGAACCCTAAAATTGAAACCTTAATGTCGAAACCCTTAAACCCTAAATCAGAAACTCGAAACCCTAACGCAAAACCGAACCCAAAATCTTAACAAATTCTATACCTAAAACCTAAACCCAAAATTCTAAACCAGTTGATCCTAAACCCTAAACCCTAAACCCCTAACCCTAACCCTAAACCTGAAACCCTTAAACCTGGAAACCTATATACTTGATCCCGACACCCTAAACCTGAAACTCTAAAACTAAAACCCTAATCCTGAAAGACTTAACTCTAACCCTTAAACACGAAATCCCTTAAACTTGAACTCGCTAAATGAAACCTTAATGTTGAAACATTTAAACCCGAACCCAAAACCCGAAACTCGAAACCCAAAACCAGAAACTTTAAACCTAAATCAGAAACTCTAAAGTCGACACTCAAACCCGAAACCCTAAACCTAATACCCTTAACTCGAAACCCAAAATCCTTAACCTGAAACCTAATATTGAAACCCAAACTCAGAAACCCGAAACCAGAAACTTTAAACCTAAATCCAGAAACGCTATACTCGAAACACTAAACCAAACATCCTAAACCAGAAATCTTCAACCTGAAATCCTAACGAAATTCTAAATCATTAAAGTTAAACCCGAATCTAAAATCCGTTAACTTGAACCCTAATCCTGAAATCCTTATCCTGAAACCCTAAACCCAAACATAGAACCCTATACCTAGAACAAAAAGCCGAAACCCGAAACCCTAAATCTAAACCCGAACTCGAAACCCTAAACATGAAAACCTATACTTGAAACCCTAAATCAGAAACCTTAACCTGAAACCCTAAACCTTAAAACCTTTAACCTAAATCCTGAAACCTAAACTCGAAATCCCTAAACCCAAAACCCAAACCCTAAACCTTAAATCCTAACCCGAAAACCAGAATCCTAAAACCGAAACCTTAAAACCGAATCCGGAACGCTTAATCTGAAACCCTAATCTTTGAACCCTAAACATAAACTCGAAACTTAAACCCGAAATCCTAAACCCAAAACATCTAAATTCAAATCCTAAACCTGAAATCCTAAATGCTAAACCTGAAACCCTAATTCCGAAACCCTAAATCTGAAACCCAAAAACCCAAAACGCTAACCCAAAAACCTAAATCCGAAATCCCTAAACCAAACCATAAACCCAAAGAATCTAAACTCGGAACCCTAAATCACAAAAAGATGTAAACTGGAAACCTAAACCCGAATCCTCGAAATCCTAAATGCTAAACTTGAAAATCCTATCCCAAAACCCTAAACACGACACCCATAACATGAAACCTTAACTCGAAAACCCTAAATTAGAAATGCTTACTCCCGAAACCCAAACCTGAACCTTACCCTAAATCCAGTTAACCTAAACTCGAAGCCCAAAACCCAAACACCCAAAATCCTTAAACCATAAACCCTAAACTGAAAACCATAAAACCCGAAAAAGACAAATTCCTAAACCGAACCCAAAACCGTAAACCGAAATACGAAACCCTTATACCAACACTTATCTTGAAACCCTAAACTTAACACTAAAATCGAACTAAACTCGAAATCCTAAACACAAAAAGTCTAAACGCGAAAACCCTATACCCGAAATCCCTAATGATGCTCAACATGAAACCTTGATTCCAAAACCATAAATCCGAGACCCTAAACCCGAAACGCTTAACTTGAAACCTGAAACCCTAAACCTAAAACTCTAATCATGAAACCATAAACCCTAAACCCAAACTAGAAACCCTATACCTAGAACCAAAAACCCAATACCCAAAAACTGAAACGCGGAAAACTTAAACCCCAAACCTCAAACCCAAACCCGGAAACCCAAAAACTCTAAAACCCGAAACCAAAAAACTCTAATCCGAAATCCTAAACCCCAAACCATAACCCAACCCTAAACTTGCAACTCGCGAGGACTCTAAACCTGAAACCTAAACCAAACGTGTATCCTGAAACAGTTACCTGAGCCGACCACGAAAACCCTTAACTGCGAAAACCCAAAACTAAACTTAAATGTTGAAATCGAAACTCAACCCAAAACAAGAAACCCCCTTAAACCTTAATCCAGAAACCCTAACCCAAAACCTAACCCTAAACCCAAAATACGTAAACTAGAAATCCGCAAACCCGAAACCCTAAACCTGGTACCCTACAACTTTGAAACCCAACTCAAGCCCAAAAAGAAACTTTAAAACCTAAATCAAGAAACCGAAATTCGTAAATCGCATAACCCTTAAACCAAAATCGCGAAACAGAAATCCTAGACCCGAAACCAAAAAATCCTATCCCAAATCACTTAACCCAACTCAGAAACCCTAAATCAAAAACTAAACCCAAAACCCCTAACGCCGAAATCCCAAAATGCCAAACCTGAAACCCTCTAACCCATAACCTAAATTCGAAACCCTTAAACCCGAAACGCTTAACCTGGAAACCCTTAAACTCAAACCCTATACTTCCATAACCCTAAATCCTAAACCCTAAACTGTAAATTCCCTAAACCGTAATCCTAAACCATAAATCCGTAAACCCAAAACTCTAAATCACAAAACTCTAAAACTCCGACCCTAAACTGAGTCCCAAACCCTAAACCTATAAACCCTAAAACTTCCTAAACGCTAATCAAACCGCTAAACTGTAAACTGTAAAACCGTAACCCTAAACACTAAAACCTAATTGTAAACCCAACCCTAAACTTAAATGCCCACCAAAACTGTAAACCCCAAAACCCTAAACTTAACCGAAATCCTAAGCCAGAAACCCTACACCTAAAACCCTAATCTTGAAACACTTAACCCGAAATCCTAAACCCTAAACCCTAAACACAAAACCCAAAACATGAAAACATAAACTCGAACCATTATCTCGAAACCCTAAACTTGAAACCTTAATCGTGAAACCTTTAACTCGAATTCCTAAACTTGAAACCTCAATTGTGAAACCTAAAACCCAAACCCTAACCTCAAAGTCGAAACCTAAACCAGAAACTTTAAACCAAATTTAGAAACCCTAAACTCGAAACCCAAACTCAAAATCCTAAACCAAAATCCTAAACCCGAAACCCTAAAACTTAAACCCAAAACAAAATTCTAAATCCTAAACCCTTTCCCGAAACCCTAAACCCAAAACTACAAACCTATATCTAAAAAAAAAACCTAAAACCCGAACCTAAAACCCTTAACCAAACCCAAAACTCTAACCAGAATCTTAAACTGAAACCCTAAACTCGAAACAACTTAACCCTAAACCTAAAAAAACTGAAACCTAAAACTGAAACCCAAAAACCCTAAAACACTCTGCAAACGTAAACATGAAAACGAAACCTAAAAACCTAAACAAAAACGAAACCTAAATCGGAAACCTTAATCCTGAAACCTAAACTTGAAACCTTAAACCCAAATCCCGAAACCCTAAACTCGAAACAATAAACCCAAAACCCTAAAACCAAATCCTAAACCCTCAACCCTAACCCCTAAACCGAAACCCTAAATTCGAAAACCAAAATTGTAAACTCGAAACCCTAAAACCGAAATTTGAAACCCTAACCTGAAACCCTAATCTTGAAACCCTAATCTGAAACCCTAACTCGATACACTAAACTCGAACATAAACCCGAAATCCTAAACCCAAAAATCTAAACTCGAAACCCAAACCCGAAATCCTAAATGCTAAACCCTGTAACCTAATCCCAACCCTAAATCTGGAACCCTAAACCCTAAACCCAAAAATCTAAACTCGAAACCTTAAACCCGAATTCCTAAATGCTAAACCTGAAACCCGAATCCCAAAACCCTAAACACGAAACCATAAATCGGAAACCTTAAACCTAAATCCAGAAACCCTAAACTCGAAACCCTAAACCCAAAACCATAAACCCAAAATCCTAAACCCTAAACCTGAAACCCTAAACCCGAGAACCAAAATCCTAAACCCGAAACTCTAAACCGAAATCCGAAACCTGAAACCTGAAACCTTATTCTTGGAACCCTAAACCCGAAACCCTAAACCCAAAACCTTAAATCCAAAACACTAAACTCGAAACTTAAACCTGAAATCCTAAACCCAAAAATCTATATTCGAAACCCTAACCTAAATCCTAAATTTGAAACCTTAAACCCAACGCCTAACCTGAAACCTGAAACCCAACCTGAACTCTATTCATGAAACCTTAAACCCAAAACTAGAAACCCTATACCTAGAACCCAAAATCTGAAACGCGAAAACCTAAACCCCAAACCTCAAACCCTAAACCCGAAACCCTTAACTTGAAACCTCAAACCTGAAACCTTAATCCCAAAAACCATAAACCAGAAACTCTAAACCTAAAACCATAATCCCAAACACTTAACCCAAACCCCAAACCCAAATCTAATCTCAAAACCCTACACCCGAAACACCAAACCGAAATCCTAAATGCTAAACCTGAAACCGTAATCCCAAATCCCTAAATCCAAATCGTAAACTCTAAACCCAAAACGCTTAACCTGAAACCCTAAACCCTAAACCCGAAACCATAAACCCGAAATTAATCATGAAACCCTAAACCCAAATCTAGAAACCCTATACCAAGAACCAAAAATCGTAAACCCTACACTCGAGACTCTAACCCGAAATCTTAAATGCTAAACCTGAAACCCTATTCCCAAAAGCCTAATCACAAAACCCTAAATTCAAAACCGTAAACCCTAAACCCTAAACCCTAAAATCTAAACCCAAAACCCTAAACCTGAAACCGTAATCCCGAAATCCTAAATCTGAAACTCTAAACCCAAAACCCTAATCCCAAAACCCTAAATCCGAAACCCTAAACCAAAACGCTTAACCTGAAACCCTAAACCCGAACTTGAAATTGTAATGATGCAACCCTATACCTAGAACAAAAACCCAAAATTCGAAATCTGAAACCCAAAACTCTAAACCCGAAACCCTAAACTTGAATCCCAAAATCCTAAACCTGAAACCCTAACCAAAAACCCTAATCCTGGAAGACTAACCCGAAAACCAAAACATGAAACCCTAAACTCAAAACCCTTACCTCAAACCCTAAACATGAAACCTTAAATCCGAAATCCTAAACCCGAAACTCTAAACTTGAAACCCAAAACCAGAAAACCTTAAACCTAAATCAGAAACCCTAAAACTAAAACCCAAAATCCTATGTCATGGATAGTCATAATTGTTGATCTTATGCAGATACTATGGAATGAATATGTTTCTGGTTATATTGTTGCTAATAATATGTTTTGACTACTTGGGTAAAATTTATGTTTGTCTTCGTTATTTAAGAATAAGAACATAACATTTTCCTGTTGTATGTGGTTGTTGAAATTATTTGGAGTTTTTTTGTGTTTTTTCCAGCAAAATGTAACTTGATGTACATAGTTCAATGGAATTCAGCATTACTGGATATAGAAGTTGGGTTCTTTTCCATCACTTCCCCATTTCTTTGACTAAAGTAATGTGCTTTGGCAACTGAGACATCTTCCTCGTCACACAATTTGCAAAAGTGACCCTTCTTTTATGGTTAATTGATTTGTGGTGCTTAAAGGGATTGCCTTAAAGCTTATCATCCGAAATGCGTGAATAAAGACAATAACCTTTTTGAAGAATGAGAGTAATGGTTTTGGTAAGTTGCTTCAACGTTATCTATACTTATGCGGCATTCAAATACATTTCTTTTTACCCTGGTCTCTAAATATTTATGCAGTTGATACCGCCATGACAATTGTCAATCTTATATGTTTTAAAAATGTGATCTGGCCCGAGTTTATGTTTTCGAACACTCATAATCTATACATTATATGAACCTGCATATCCTAATTATGCCTAAAATGCTTGAGAAAATGGGTTATATGTTAAATGTCTTTTAATTCTTGTGATGCTAAATGACTTTAAATAATTTTATAGGTTCCCATTATTGTACATATGCAAAAGCATCAAAGGTCATGTGCTTTTACTGCCCAGCTGCTGTTTGTGGAAAATGCTTCTTTGATGGTGGATTTGCTACTGTCGAAAGAAACAAAGGATTTTGGAGGCACTGCGGCAAAACTTGCATCTCTACTTGAAAAACAAACTGATGTTGATTCTAATGGGGTAAGATATGTTTCAATCATGTGGTTTATTTATACAGCAAGAGAAGAAATAGAAACAATCATGTGTTATTATTACACTATGTATAATATGTTATTATTATTATTATATTATTATTTTTTATTATTATATTATTATTATTATATTTTATATTATTATAATAATATGTTACTTACTTATAATGAACAAACTAAAATGAATGAATCAAATATTGTTTAAAGAGTTCGTATAAAATAATAAAGTAACTTATTGTTTTACTATGATAAAATATTATATTATAGCAGTTTTTTTATTTATCGAAATACAAAATTTATTAGTATTAAATCAACCATAATTGAAAGAGATAATACAAAGATAATAATCTCAACCTAATGTTAGGAGGCAGTTAAAAACCAGCAAGCACAATGCACTCATTAGCTTAGCTCATTCGCAGTTTCAAACTCACACCACTTCTAGAGAGAAGAAATAAAAACAGTGTAGAGAGAGAGCGGAAAACATTTATTCATAATCAATAATGAACTCTTCTACATCTCATCTCTTCACTTCATCTTGTTTCTATTCATATTCTTCAATAGTATGTAATGTAGGATCCATGGTCCGTTAGAGATCAACGTCACATAGTCAGCCCACGCGAAGTTCGGAGCCGGAAAATTCAGGAACTTGACAAACAGCTCTTTGTACGTCCGTTGGATGAAACTCACAGAGTTGTACTGATCCCACTGATCAGAAGAAGAAGTATGTAGATCTGGGTTGAATCATTGTTAGCCGCAAGATCTTCGTTGGATTGGAACAATGTTTTGCTGCTTTTGTTGCTGGTTTGTTACCTCTTATTGTTAAAACTGTTCCTCGTCATCATCATAAACATCCCTCCTCCTGTAATTATACACTTGCGCTTTTAAGCTCTATGTTCTCAATGCCCAAAAATGTAAGCTTCTTTCTGAATGTCCTCTTCATTTTGTTTTGTTGGACTTA
>PGTU02002553.1:0-11982 GCA_002896215.2 Cicer echinospermum
GGGTATAGGGTTTCAGGTTTAGTGTTTTGTTTTTATGGTTTTAAGGTAAGGTTAAGGTCTAGGTCTATCTTAGCCCTTTTTTGGTCTTTGGTTTTTGATATGTTCTTTGTGGTCTCAATGTATCATATTTTAGGACAATTCAATCTTTACTAGGTTAAGGGAATAGGGTTAAGTGTTTATGGTGTAAGCTTAACGTTTAAGGGTTCTACAGGTCTATTTAACATTTCTTCTTCTTATCCATGTATTCGTCGAATTGGTGCATATATCTAACTTGGCTTTTAAGATTTGGGCTATTTTAGTTTTGATTGTTTCTTTTTGTAACATTTATTTCTTAATCCATTGTAGTTCGTCATATTATGTACAAAAGTCAAACTCCATTAATATTTTATGTTTCAGGTTTTAGGTTTTAGGATTTAGGCTTAAGAATTTTAGGTTTAGGATTTATTTTTGGTTTAGGTTTTAGGTTTGGGTTTTAGGTTTTAGGTTTAGGTTAGGTTTTAGGTTTAGTTTTGGTTTAGGTTTTAGGTTTTGGGGTTTTATGTCTATTTATAGACCATTTCTCTTCTTAGTCCATGTATTTCGTCGAATTGGTGCATATATCTAATTGGTTTTAGATTTGGGCTATTTTAGTTTTTGGATATGTTTCTTTTTGTACATTTTATTTCTTATTCATTGTAGTTCGTCCAATATGTACAAAAGTTTATTTTAGTAAGGTTTAGGTTTATAGGATTTAGCTTTAGTTTTATAGTTTAGGTTTGGGTTTAGGTTTTTAGGTTTTAGGTTTTAGGTTTTGGTTTAGTTAGGTTTAGGAGGTTTTGGGTTTAGGGTTTTAGGGTATAGGTTTTAGTATTTTAGGTTTCGGTAGGTTAGTTTTAGGGTTAAGGGTTAGGTTAGGTTTAGGTTTAGGTTAGGGTTAAGGTTATAGGTAGGTTTAGTTTAGGTTCCAGGTTTTTTTAGTAGGTTTAGTTTTAGTTTTAGGTTTTTAGGTTTTAGGTTTTAGGGTTAGGTCTTTAGGTTTAGGTTTTAGTTTAGTTTTAGGTTTAGGGTTTAGCGTTTAGGTTTAGGGTTTAGTGGTTAGGGTAAGGGTTAGGTCAAGGTCATTATCTAGTCCTTAGGGGTTTTAGTTTAGGATTAGGGTTAGTTTAGGCGTTTAGGGTTAGTTAGTGGTTAGGGGCTTTAGACTTAGGGTTTAAGGCTTTGGGGGTTTGGCTTAAGTTTAGGCTTTGGGCTTAGGGTTTAGGGTTTAAGTAAGTTTAGATTTTGGGACATTTTGGTTTTTGATATATTTCTTTCTGTTCGTTTTAGTTTTTATTCATTTTTGGATTTAGGGTTTGGGGTATGGGATTCATGGTTTAAGATTAAGGGTTAAGGGTCTAGGTCTATTCTAGTCCATTTTGGTTCTTAAGAAATGTAGGTTGTCGAATAAGTGCAAAAGTCTCACTCGATATAGAGTTTACGTCATTTGGGTTTTTGATATGTTTGTTTTTGGGTTACGGGTTTATGGTTAACGGTTAAGGGTCTAGGTCATATCTAGTCCATTTTGGTACTTAATCAATGTAGTTCATCGAATAAGTGCATAAGTGTTACTAGATTTTGATTTTAGGTCATTTTTTTTTTTGATATGTTTCTTTCTGAAAATTTTAGTTCACTAGTAGAAAATTGAGTTTTTAATTCAGCAGATTTAAGTCGTGCCACCAGACTTAAAAAATGAGGCGGAGGTATATTTAAGTCGGTTGCCCATATAAACGAGTTAACAAAATGAGGAGGTGACAATTTTATAAATATGTGAAACACCGTCAACCCGGTTATTACGATAAAAATAAAATTAAAAAATTAATATATCCCATCAGACTTCGTGCCTAAATCGGTTACTTGGTAAACGACTTAACAAAATGAGGCGGTGACAATTTTGTAAATATTTAAAACTTATTTAACGCAGTTATATTGATAACCGACCTAAGACATACAACAATAATATAACATACCATGCATTTGCTTAATGCATACTTATTGCAACTTTTTAGCTTCCATTTATTAACTAACTATTCTATTATAAATTTTTCGCATTCTCTAACGATATTTATAAGTGGATTTGCTCTCATTTACACCCATCCCCTAACTCAGTTTTTTAGTCGTCGCCAAACTCAGTTTCATCGCCACCTTTTTTACAATCGCAAACTCATCGCGACCATTTCAGGTATGGTTGTTTTATTAAATAATAAATTTACACGAGTAATTTTTTATAACTTTCTACTCTTCTATTGTTGATAATATAATGAGACGTTGATAAAATGATTAATATATGTGCTCATAATTTCATTTAGATAATATCATATTATTTGAACGAAAAAAAATATATGTCAAATTCATTTTTTTTTTTTGCTAACTATTCTTTATTTTTCATAATGTTACTTATTTTTAACAAATGATTATGGATCGTAGTTGGATGAATACTAATTATTATTATTTGAGTAAATGTATAAGTGTGAATAAATTTTTACAATTTACTTTTAAAAAAAAAACTTCATAAAAACCAAAGAAAATTTTATTGTTGTTAATTTTTAAATGTAACCGGTTAACATCTTAACATAATTGTTTCATGGATGCAAGTATATAATTTTTTACACGTTGTTATTGATTGTATTTTTTTTATATTTATATGATAAAAAATTATAAGTAGTTATTGATTGTATTTTTTAATGTTCATATGATAAAAAATTAAGATTCAGTCGATATTGATTGTGTGTTTTTTTTTTTTCCAGATCTTTGATGACTCGAGATCAATTCACCCGGATCAAAGTAAAGAAGTTCGAAAATGTTGTGTGAATTTTATTTTGAAATTAATTGAAGAAAATAACGATACTAATATATGTGTATTGAATATTGCTATATTTTCCGTGTTGTCAACATTAGTCGGAAATGGGATACATCTTATTGTACTCTATATTATTTTTATATAAATATGAGATATTGTGATATTGTGTATTTTGATTATTAGATGGTTATATAAAATTGTGATCGTAAGTACAAAACTCATATTTGAAATTTAATACGAAAGATTGTATGGATTAGGAGCATGAACACAAAATGAGAAATTTATATAAAAATAAATAAAAAAAATTATTATTTTAACTATATCTATTAAGTCAGTTGGTCAAAATATCCAACTTAAAAAAGATGATGTGTTATATTGAATTTATGATGTTTAAGTCGGTTAAGCTAAATTGTAAGACCCATATTTTTAAAGTATACTTTATATATTTTTGTGTATTTTGGATATTGGCTCGGAGGCTTTTAGCCAAAGTTATTAATATTTTGGAGTTTATGATCAAAAAGATATTTTGATGCCGATTAGAATTACTCGTCGATGAATAAATTAAATTAACTGCAGTGAATCTTTTACGAAGAATTTAATGCGTTATGGGTGAAATGGTAAATTAAACAAATATCTAGATATTTTGAGATATTTGTTAATTATAATTAATATATATAATGAATATATGTTTGGAGGGAAAGGAAAAAGGAAGGAAAAGAAGAAAGAAAAGGAAATAGAAAGAAAAGAAATAAAAATAGAAAGGAATGAAAAAGAAAGAAAGGAAAAGGGAAAGAAAGAAAAATCACAATTCCATCTTCTTCCTCTGCTACCTCCCGTGACCCATTCTCCTCCCTTCTCCCATTTCAATTTTTGTTGCTTCCTTTTCTTCAAGATTAGAAACCCAAGGCTTGGTGGATGATAAGACAAAGAATTCACAACTTCACTCTTCCTCTTTGATTTGAAAACGAAGAAAAACGGTGTTAGGGATTTCAAAACCATCAAACACAAACCTCCCCATTTTATCTAGATCTATGCTTCGTTTAGGTTTTAGGTTTTAGGTTTTAGGTTTTAGGTTTTAGGTTTTAGGTTTTAGGTTTTAGGTTTTAGGTTTTAGGTTTTAGGTTTTAGGTTTTAGGTTTTAGGTTTCTTTAGGTTTTAGGTTTTAGGTTTTTAGGTTTTAGGTTTTAGGTTTAGGTTTTAGGGTTTAGGTTTAGGTTTTAGGTTTTAGGTAGGTTTTAGGTTTTAGGTTTTAGGTTTTAGGTTTTAGGGTTTAGGTTTAGGTTTTAGGTTTTAGGTTTTTTTAGGTTTTAGGTTTTAGGGTTTTAGGTTTTTTAGGTTTTAGGTTTTAGGTTTTAGGTTTTAGGTTTAGGTTTGTAGGTTTAGGTTTAGGTTTTAGGTTTTAGGTTTTAGGTTTAGGTTTTAGGTTTTAGGTTTTAGGTTTAGTTTAGGTTTTAGGTTTTAGGTTTATAGGTTTTAGGTTTTAGGTTTTAGGTTTTAGGTTTTTGGTTTTAGGTTTAGGTTTTAGTTTAGGTTTTAGGTTTTAGTTTAGGTTTTAGGTTTTAGTTTTAGGTTTAGGTTTTAGGTTTTAGGTTTAGGTTTTAGGTTTAGGTTTAGGTTTTAGGTTTTAGGTTTAGGTTTTAGGATTAGGTTTAGTTTTAGGTTTTAGGTTACGTTTAGGTTTTAGGTTTAGGGTTTTGGTTTTAGGATTTAGGTTTAGGCTTTTAGTGTTTTGCGTTTCGGGTTTATGGTTAAGGTCTAGGTCATATCTAGTCCATTTCGTACTTAATCAATGTAAATTCATCGAATAAGTGCATAAGTGATACTAGATTTTGATTTTTTGTCATTTTGGTTTTTGATATGTTTTTCTTTTTGTACATTGTAGTTCTTATTTCATTATAGTTCATCCAATAGTGTAAAAGTCTCAATACGTTATATTTTAGTTCATTTTGGTCTTTACAAGGTTAAGGGATTTGGGTTAGGATATAGATATTATGGTTAAAGGGTTCAGGTCTACGTCTTTATAGACCATTTTTCTTCATAATCAATGTAGTTCGTCGAATAAGTGCATAAATCTACCTGGATTTAGAGTTTGGTTATTTTGGTTTTGATATGTTTCTTTTTGTACATATTAGTTCTTGTTCATTGTAGTTCGTCCAATAAGTACAAAAGTCAAAATGCACAAATATTTTACGTCATTTTTGTTTTAGGTTTTAGGTTTTAGGTTTTAGGTTTTAGGTTTTAGGTTTTAGGTTTTAGGTTTTAGGTTTTAGGTTTTAGGTTTTAGGTTTTAGGTTTTAGGTTTTAGGTTTTAGGCTTTAGGCTTTAGGCTTTAGGCTTTAGGCTTTAGGCTTTAGGTTTTAGCTTTTAGGGTTTAGCGTTTAGGGTTTAGGGTTTGGGCTTTAGTGTTTTTGGTTTCGGGTTATGGTAAAGTGTTAACGGTCTAGGTCATATCTAGTCCATTTTGGTACTTAATCAATGTAGTTCATTGAATAAAGTTATAAGTTTTAATAGATTTTGATTTTAGGTCATTTTTGTTTTGATATGTTTCTTTCTTACCATTTTAGTTCTTATTCATGTAGTTCGTCCAATAAGTGAAAAAGTCTCAATACATTAATATTTTAGGTTCATTCAGTCTTTACTATGTAAAGGGATTAGGGTTTAGGTTAGGTTTACGGTTTAATGGTTAAGGGTCAAGGTCTATTATGTACCATTTTTCTTCTTAATCAATGTAGTTCGTCGAATAAGTGCATAAATCTACCTTTGTTTTTGTTAAGGGTTTAGGGTTTAGGGATTAGTGGTTAGGGTTTAGGGTTAGGGTTAGGGTTTAGGGTTAGGGTTTAGGGCTTAGGGTTTAAGGCTTTGGGCTTAGGGTTTAGGGTTTAAGGTTTAGATTTTAAGACATTTTGGTTTTTGATATATTTCTTTTTGTTCGTTTTTGTTTTTATTCATTATAGGATTTAGGGTTTGGGGTATGGGATTCAGGGTTTAAGCTTAAGGCTTAAGGGTCTAGGTCTATTCTAGTCCATTTTGGTTCTTTATAAATGAAGGTTGTCGAAAAAGTGCAAAAGTCTCACTGGATATAGATTTTAGGTTGTTTGGGTTTTTGATATGTTTCTTTTTGGTACTTAATCAATGTAGTTCATCGAATAAGGGCATAAGTGTTACTAGATTTCGATTTTAGGTTATTTTTGTTTTTGATATGTTTCTTTCTGACAATTTTAGTTGTTAATCAATGTAGTTCGTCGAATAAGTGCTTAAATCTAACTAGATTTAGATTTTGGTTTTTGATATATTTCTTTTTGTACATATTAGTTCTTATTCATTGTAGTTCGTCCCATAAGCGCAAAAGTCTCAATCATTAATATTTTAGGTCATTTTGGTCTTTACTAGATTAAGGGATTAGGTTTTAGGGTTTAGGTTTTATGGTTTAAGGGTTAAGGGTCTAGTTCTATTATAGACCATTTTTCTTCTTAATCAACGTAGTTCGTCAAATAAGTGCATAAATCTGACTAGATTTAGATTTTGGTTTTGATATGTTTCTTTTTGTACATATTAGTTCTTATTCACTGTAGTTCCTCCAATAAGTACAAAAGTCAAAATGCATAAATATTTTAGGACATTTTGGTCTTTACTAGGTTTAGGGATTAAGGTTTAGGTGTTAGGCTTTAGATTTTAGGGTTTAGGGTTTAGTGTTTAGGGTTTAGGGTTTATGGTTTAGGGTTTAGGGTTTAGAGTTTAGGGTTTAGTGGTTTGGGTTTAAGGTTAATGGTTAAGAGTCTAGGTCTATTCTAGTCCATTTTTCTTCTTAATTAATGTATTTCGTCGAATAAGTGCTTAAGTGTCACTAGATTTTGAATTTAGGTCATTTTTGTTTTTGATATGTTTCTCTTTGTCCATTTTAGTTTTTATTCATTATAGTCCGTCCAATAAGTGCAAATGTCTCAATGCATCAATATTGTAGGTCATTTTTGTCGTTACGAGTACTTATTCTAGTCATTCTAGTCCATATTGATTCTTACTCAATGTAGTTGGTCAAATAAGTGCAAGAGTGTCAACAGATTAATATATTAGTTCATTTGTCGTATTTACTAGGTTTAGGATTTTGGGGTTAGGGTTTCACGTTTAGGGTTTATAGTTTCGTGTTTATGTTAAGGGTTAAGGTTCTAGGTCTATTCTAGTCCATTTTCGTTTTAATTAATGTATCTCACGAAATAAGTGAATAATTCTTAATGAATAAAGATTTTAGGTCATTTTGTTATTTACCAGGTGTATTCTAGTCCGTTTTGTTTCTGAAACAATGAAGCTCGTCTAAGAAGTGCAAAATACTCAATGGATGAATATTTTAGGTCATTTTATTATTTGTTATGTTTTTTTTTAATCTATTTCAGTTGTTAATCAAATAGTTCAACCATTAAGTGCAAAAAGTCTCAATTGATTAATATTTTAAGTCATTAGTGGTCTTTTACTAGGTTTAGGGTTTTAGGTTTAGCCTTTTGGGTTTAGGTTAAGGGTTTGAGGTTAAGGGTTTGAGGTTTAGGGTTTCGATTTTAGGGTTTGGTTTTAGGTTAAGGGTTAAGGGTCTAGGTCTATTCTTTTCCATTTTGGTTTTAATCATTGTATTTCATGAAATAAGTGCATAATTCTATATGGATATAGATTTTAGGTCATGTTTTTATTTACTAGTGTATTCTAGTCCATTTTGATTGTAAAAACAATGTAGTTTGTCTAATAAGTGTAAAAGACTCACTGGATTAAAATCTTAGGTCATTTTGGTATTTGTGATTTTATTAGGTCCATTTTAGTTGTTAATCAATGTAATTAAACCTATAAGTGCAAAACTCTAATTGATTTGATTTAGACATTTTGGTTTTTGATATGTTCTTTTTCTCTAATTTAGTTCTTATTCATTTTATGTTTATGTTTCGGATATGGGATTTAGGATTTAAGATTCAGAGTTTAGGGCTAGGTCTATTCTAGTCCATTTTGGTTCTTTAATAATGCAGTTTATTGAATGTGCATAACGTTGCACTGGTTATAGTGATCTTAGGTTATTAGGTTTTGATATGTTTCTTTTAAGGTTGCTTTTAGATTCAATCTGTACGTCCAATAAGTTAAATACTCAATGCATTAACAATTTTTGCGATTTTGGTACTTAACAAGTGTTAATCGATTAGTTTTAGGTTTAGTCTTATGGTCTAAATATTTAAGGTTAAGGGTGCAGGATAACAATCTAGTGTATTAAGACCACTACTTCTTATAAATAATATAGTTCGTCGATATGTGCATAAATTCTAATTGGATTAGATTTTGGCTATTTTGGTTTTTTCTATGTTTCTTATTGTAAATTAGTTCTTAACATTTTAGTCGTCCAATATACAAAATAGAATGCACTGCTAACCTCAACATTTATTTAAATGCATAAATATTTATAGGTTCATTTACTCTCTTTACTAGGTTTAGGGATTAGGGATTAGGATAGGGTTTAGCTTTAGTTTTAGGTTTAATAGGTTTAGATTTGTGTTTAAGGTTTCTTTCTTAGTTTAATGTATAAATTTCGAGTTTAGTGTTTTGTTTATTAAGGTTTAGGTTAAGTTACAGATCTATTCTAGCTCTTTTTTGTCTTAATAATGTGGTTTGTCGAATAAGTGCATAAGTCTAACAGGATATAATTTTAGGTCATTTGGGTTTTTGATATGTTCTTTTTGTCTCAATGTATTAATATTTAGGACATTTTCATCTTTACTAGGTTAAGGGATTAGGGTTTAGTTGTTTATGGTTTAAGGTTTAAGGTTAATGTTTAAGGTTTAGGTCTATTATAGACCACTTCTCTTCTTAGTCCATGTATTTCGTCGAATAGTGCATAAATCTAACAGGTTTTATATTTGGGCCCTATTTTAGTTTTGATATGTTTCTTTTGTAACATTTTATTTCTTAATTCATTGTAGTTCGTCCAATATGTACAAAAGTCAAAATCCATTAATATTTTATGTTTAAGGTTTAAGGTTTTAGGTTTTAGGATTTAGGGCTTAGGTTTTAGGTTTTAGGATTTATGTTTTTAGTTTTAGGTTTTAGGTTTTGGGTTTTAGGTTTTATGTTTTAGGTTTTCGGTTTTCGGTTTTCGGTTTTAGGTTTTCGGTTTTCGGTTTAAGGTTTTAGGTTTTAGGTTTTAGGTTTTAGGTTTTAGGTTTTAGGTTTTAGGTTTTAGGTTTTAGGTTTTAGGTTTTAGGTTTTAGGTTTTAGGTTTTAGGTTTTAGGTTTTAGGTTTTAGGTTTTAGGTTTTAGGTTTTAGGTTTTAGGTTTTAGGTTTTAGGTTTTAGGTTTTAGGTTTTAGGTTTTAGGTTTTAGGTTTTAGGTTTTAGGTTTTAGGTTTTAGGTTTTAGGTTTTAGGTTTTCTATAAGTCTTGAACCAACCATTAGGCGTAGCCCAACATTTAGGTATTTTTGTTTTTGATATGTAAACCTCTGTCAATAGTGTGCTATCAACCCGGGTAAGTTAGAATCGTCTCATTACATCGAATAACGACAGTTTCTCATTACAGATCCCAGTCTAGATAGCAATGTCTATTGTATATTTCTTTCTCTACCCCTAGCTGTGCACTATCATGCTGATTGTTGTCGTTGCAGTTCAATTCACCTAGATGTTGTACAGTTCTAACTATAAAGGCTATGATATTTCCTATAGCTTCACACAATTCTATAGATCTACAACTTTTGAACACAAATATCAGCTATGTTACTGAGCATACGATCATATTAGTACATAAAGTTTAAGTCTATTCTATTATAGAATATTTATCTTCTTAATCAACGATAGTACGTCAATAAGGAATAAATCTGATCTAGATTGAAGATTTTGTTTTGAATGTCTCGATTTGTACATTGTAGTTCTTATTCATTATAGTTCATCCAATAAGTGTAAAAGTCTCAATACGTTAATATTTTAGTTCATTTTGGTCTTTACAAGGTTAAGGGATTTGGGTTTAGGATATAGGTATTATGGTTAAAGGGTTTAGGGTCTACGTCTTTTATAGACCATTTTTCTTCATAATCAATGTAGTTCGTCGAATAAGTGCATAAATCTACCTGGATTTAGAGTTTGGTTATTTTGGTTTTTGATATGTTTCTTTTTGTACATATTAAGTGCAAAAGTCATTAGTGGTCTTTACTAGGTTTAGGGTTTTAGGGTTTAGCCTTTTGGGTTTAGGGTTAAGGGTTTGAGGTTAAGGGTTTGAGGTTTAGGGTTTCGATTTTAGGGTTTGGGTTTAGGTTAAGGGTTAAGGGTCTAGGTCTATTCTCTTCCATTTTGATTTTAATCATTGTATTTCATGAAATAAGTGCATAATTCTATATGGATATAGATTTTAGGTCATGTTTGATTTACTAGGTGTATTTGGAGTCCATTTTGATTGTAAACATGTAGTTTGTCTAATAAGTGTAAAGACTCACTGCATTAAATCGTGCTTTTGCTTGAAGTTCCCTGAGCATCCTAGTTGAATCAATGTAATAAACCTATTAAGTGCTTTTCATAAATTATATGTGTAGGACATTTGGTTTTTGATATGTTTCAAATCTCTAATAACGTTCCAATTCTGTTTTCGGTTTAACCTACATATGGTGAATAACGATAAAATATTCAGAGTTAAGGGTCTAAGTATACGTATGCAGTCCATAGAGTGTTCTTAATAAATGCAGTTTAATCATAATACATTAATTGCAGGATTTAGATTATTGGTGGGTAATTCGGTCTTGATATGTGTTCCTTCTAAGTGAAATAACCTTATGATGCTCGTCTGTAGTTCGCGTTCCAATAAGGTAAATTCTCATGATTAATATAACTCAATTGGTCTTAACAAGGTTAATCGATTAGGTTTTAGGGTTTAGGTCTTATGGTTTAATATTTAAGGTTAAGGGTTAAGGGATAAGGGTCTAGGTCTATTATAGACCACTTTTCTTCTTAATAAATATAGTTCGTCGAATATGTGCATAAATCTAATTGGATTTAGATTTTGGTTATTTTGGTTTTTTATATGTTTCTTATTGTAAAATTTAGTTCTTAATCATTTTAGTCCTTCCAATAAGTACAAAAGTCAAAATGCACTCTAAACCCTAAACATTTATTAAAATGCATAAATATTTTAGGTCATTTTGGTGTTTACTAGGTTTAGGGATTAGGGATTAGGGATTAGGGTTTAGCTTTTAGGTTTTAGGTTTAAGGTTTAGGGTTTAGAGTTTTGTGTTTAAGGTTTAGGGTTTAGGGTTTAGGGTTTAGGGTATAGAGTTTCGAGTTTAGTGTTTTGGTTTTATGGTTTAAGGTTTAGGGTTAAGGGTCTAGGTCTATTCTAGCCTCTTTTTCGCGTTCTTAATCAAATGTGAGCTATTGTCGAATAAGTGCATAAGTTCTAACAGAGATATAGAATTTTAGGTCAATGGGTTTTGATATGTCTTTTTGTCTCAGTATTAATATTTTAGGACTCATTTTCATCTTTACTAGGTTAAGGATTAGGGTTAGTGTTATGTTTAAGGTTTAAGGTATGTTTAAGGCGTCTAGTCCTATTTATAACCACTTCTCTTCTTAGTCCATGTATTTTGTCGAATTAGTGACAATATATCTAACTGTTTTATATTTGCTTATTTTATTTTTGATATGGTTCTTTTGTACATTTAGTCTTATTCATTGTGTTCGTCCACTATGTACAAAAAGTCAAAATCCATGTAAATATTTTATGTTTAAGGTAAGGTTTTAGTTGTTAGATTTAGGGCTTAGGTTTTAGGTTTTAGATTATGTTTTTAGTTTTAGGTTTTAGGGTTTTTTGGGGGGTTTTCGGTTTTCGGTTTTAGGTTTTAGGTTTTAGGTTTTAGGTTTTAGGTTTTAGGTTTTAGGTTTTAGGTTTTAGGTTTTAGGTTTTAGGTTTTAGGTTTTAGGTTTTAGGTTTTAGGTTTTAGGTTTTAGGTTTTATGTTTTAGGTTTTAGGTTTTAGGTTTTAGGTTTTAGGTTTTAGGTTTTAGGTTTTAGGTTTTAGGTTTTAGGTTTTAGGTTTTAGGTTTTAGGTTTTAGGTTTTAGGTTTTAGGTTTAGGTTTTAGGTTTTAGGTTTTAGGTTTTAGGTTTTAGGTTTTAGGTTTTAGGTTTTAGGTTTTAGGTTTTAGGTTTTAGGTTTTAGGTTTTAGG
>PGTU02002562.1:0-12066 GCA_002896215.2 Cicer echinospermum
ATTAAAATTAGAAGTTGTACTTTTCTAACAACATATTGGACCCAATTAGCATTATCAAATAGAGGAAAATTTAAAATGTATATAATTTGCTAATGGAAGTATTCCATGCAGGTTTTGTCCAGAAGTTGGTGAAGGGCAAAATTGTGCTGTGTGAAGGTAACATCGGTGGTCCAGAGGCCTTTAGAGCCGGTGCTATTGGTGTTTTGACACAAGGTCACACTTTTACTGATAGTGCCATTCCTTTTGCCTTGCCTGGATGTTACCTTTAATCCAAGGTAAAAACTATCACATCCTACATAGTTATCTGCTGCTATTCGTTCAGCTCTAATGATCATCGGTAATTAAAAACTTAATAATATTACACAAGTATTAATATATCCATATATAAAGAAAATTAAACTTAACACATGTTTATTTTTATTAATTAATATTTAAAAGAAAATGTTGTTTTTTTAAAGTTGTTTGTCTTTTAACTAAATTATTCATTAATTAAAAATCACTAGTTATTTTTTAACTTTGTTATATTGTTGAAATAAAAAAATAAAAAATAAACATTTTTGGCTTGAATTAATTGGTTCTGCATTGTTGTGGTACATTTTTGATCTGTTATTGTTATGTATTCTAAATATCCCAAGTTATTATTAAATTATCTTAGCGAATATTTGAGTAAATCTTGTTCATATTTTTTTTTTGAAGAGGTAAAATAAACCTTTATTAATTATGTAATTCAACAGCACAACATGTGCAGAGGACAAGAATTATAATAATACAGTTCCAAATCACAATCATACTCACTAAACGAAAGAGCATGCTACCACTGCTTTACTTTTCTTTATTTTGATAGCTTTATTTTCATTTGTTAATTTTGAACCATTGGCTTGGATATATGCATAGCTTAACATGTCAGTGACAGTAAGTCTTGAATTTATCTGATCACAATTTTAGTTATAAAATTATTTACTCTTATATAATTCCCTCATTTATTTTTTCAATTTAACTGTTATATTTCCTATTTTCTATCTCTTTATTTTTGCTTAATTTTTCTTTTCTTTTTTTACTCTCTCTCTCATCTCTCACATTTTATCATTTGTTTGCTTTAGATTTGATATAAATAATTTTAAAGGAATAAGCAACATAAAAACAAAGGTTAAAAATTAGTAATGATATTTTAAAATGGAGCTCCGAAAAGTAATATGGTTATGTAAAATTACTTAAGACATATAAATAGAAATAGAAATAGAAAGAATTTTAAATTACTTACAAGTGATATATGTATATATATATAAGGCTTAATTGTAGTTTTGGTCCCTCTATTTTAGCTGAATCGTGAAAGTAGTCCTTCCATTTTGTTTTTCCTCAGTTTTGGTCCCCAAACAAAATTTTAGTCCAAAACTTGATGAAATTTCATTTTTTTTAAAGCTATACTATACGATTTATGATCATATATTTCAAGTACAATTGTTGCAAATAAGATCTTGAGGCATGGTGTGGCTTAATTAAATGCAAAAAAAAAAATGAAATTTCATCAAGTTTTGGACTAAAATTCTGTTTGAGGGACCAAAACTGGGGATAAACAAAATGGGGGGAATACTTTTGCGATTCAGCTAAAATATGGGGACTAAAATTGCAATTAAGCCTATATATAAAGAAGATTTTTGAATGGTAATATAAAATTATTTGTAAAATATTCAGAATTACTTACTAGTGATATATATTGATAGATGTAAATTAGGAAGAGTTTTGACTTATTATTCAGAGTTACCTACTACTATTAAAAAATTATTTATATGTTAAGATAGGTGTATAGTTTACTTAGTATGCTGTTATCTAATATAAACATTGTTTTGATTCATGTTGAAGCATGTCAAATTGACCCTATTAAGGCTGTAAATCCTGGTTTAGTATACGATGTCAGCAAAATTGATTACATCAGATTTTTATGTGGACAAGGCTTCAACGCAACCATTTTACGACACATAACAAGGTATGAGAAACTGATATGAGACAACTACAGTAGGGGATTTGAATTGTCCTTCATTTGCTTACAAAGCCCCACACCCCAAACATTATTTAAGTGGAAGCTTCTATAGAACTATTACAAATTTTAGATTACCTAGGTCTACATACAAAGCAATTCTAACATCCCTTAAAGGAGTTAACATTTTTGTTGATGCTAATGTTTTGTCATTCGCTTCATTGGAAGAAAAACAGACTTATGTTTTCACTTTAGATGGGAGCATTGAGGGAATCTATTGGATCAGGTTTTTTGATCAGGGATGATCTTTTGAAAGAAATGTATCCTATTATCTATGTTGGAGATGCCCCAAATAAGGAAGCATACTTCAAATGACGGTAATTTAGGTAAATAGTTGTGATATTATTGAAGTTAACAAATAATAAAACCTTAAACCTCTAATAATATTTATGTATGTATGTATAACTACATGTATGTATGTATGTATAAATACATGTATGTATGTATGTATGTATGTATGTATGTATGTATGTATGTATGTATGTATGTATGTATATGTATGTATTATGTATGTATGTATGTATGTATGTAATGATGTATATATGTATGTATGTGTATAAGTATGTATGTATTTTATTGAGCCTCTTACTATATATTTTGGGAAGAGAAGAGATTCTATTAGTGACTTGTATAGTGACTTGTATTGAGCCTTTTTCTTCATCTATACTTACAAGCTAACACTTTTCTTCAACCTCTAAAGCTATGGACAATATTAAGAAGTGATTTATTGTTTTTAATAAATTAGAGAGCTGATTAACCTAACATGAAACCATGTGAATTGGAAAATCAACATTTAAAACATGATCATATTTTGGTGTTAGTGAAGAAAAGAATTGCAGATAAAGAAAAAGAATCTTGAATTAATGAACTTCACATGCAATTCCACATTCAATAGCTGCCTATATTAATAGCAATGCCTTAGCATGGTGACATTAGAGAATCTTAGCCTTTGTTGGGACCAGTGCATATACTTGACTCACATGTATTCATCTTTTTTTGTTCTCTATAAATACCCATCGACGTGACCTTTTATGCCATCCATAAGTGTAACGACATCGGAAGTATACTGTTGGCTTCTCTGCTCGTTCTCGCTCTCTCTCTGTCTCTATATATAGTATATATATATATATATATATAATATAAGCATGGAGTATCTCTTCTTTATGTTTGTTACTATCATTATTAAAAAATCAACGTTATTATTTATTTTCGATTATATTTTAATATTGAAACTTTGTTTAATTTTTGTCCCACTTAATTATTATGCTTCCAATAAGTGTATCGTATGCTATTTTGATTTAAAGTGTTATTTCCCTTAATTTAACATTGGCAAAAGAGAGACTAGCACTTTTTTTAATTAGCTTGGTCGTCATCAATAATTGGTTTTGTATGTTATTGGGTACTAAGTCTACTATCGACATGTTACTATTGGAGCTAATATTTGAGTGATATATTTATTTGAGATATATAAAATAGGTTTTATTTTATTCGTTAATTTTTGATCATTTCGCTTGATATCAATACATTCATGTAAGTCAATGTTTTGTCGTTTGGATTTGAGAATAAATATTTTTTGAAAAAATAGGCAGTTAAGACAATGTAGTTAAAATTAGTAATGATATTGATTTAAAATTAGGTTTTGAGGATAATTATATTTGAGATTATAATTTAATTGACTTTATGAAAAAAACTTGTCTGCTAGACAGTTTCCTAATTCTAAATGAAACCATTTCCCATAGATCTGTTTTGCGGTGGAGTGAAGCGGATTTATAAATTGTGGAAGCTAGTTGCTACGTTCAAATAGATCTACGAATTTGGCTTAAAACTCTATGGCTTTTCAATGAAGAAACCTTTAACAAGTGATGAAACAAACATTAAAGGGAAATATATGTAAGGGAGTCTCTATAAGAAATTATAATCATTTTCAACTATTTAATTACATAAAATGTTAAATTAAGTAATTATATATGTATAATAGATATGAATATATAAGTATATAGTAGTAGTATATTAGTATATATTCCTAGTATTATATTAAATAGTATTGTTAGTATTTGATATATTCATATTAATGAATTGGGAAAAGCAACATATTGGACCCAATTAGCATTATCAAATAGAGGAAAATTTAAAATGTATATAATTTGCTAATGGAAGTATTCCATGCAAAATTGTGCTGTGTGAAGGTAACATCGGTGGTCCAGAGGCCTTTAGAGCCAGTGTTATTGGTGTTTTGACACAAGGTCACACTTTTACTGATAGTGCCATTCCTTTTGCCTTGCATGGATGTTACCTTTAATCCAAGGTAAAAACTATCACATCCTACATAGTTATCTGCTGCTATTCGTTCAGCTCTAATGATCATCCGTAATTAAAAACTTAATAATATTACACAAGTATTAATATATCCATATATAAAGAAAATTAAACTTAACACATGTTTATTTTTATTAATTAATATTTAAAAGAAAATGTTGTTTTTTTAAAGTTGTTTGTCTTTTAACTAAATTATTCATTAATTAAAAATCACTAGTTATTTTTTAATTGTAGTTTTGTCCCTCTATTTTAGCTGAATCGTGAAAGTAGTCCTTCCATTTTGTTTTTCCTCAGTTTTGGTCCCCAAACAAAATTTTAGTCCAAAACTTGATGAAATTTCATTTTTTTTAAAGCTATACTATACCATTTATGATCCATATATTTCAAGTACAATTGTTGCAAATAAGATCTTGAGGCATGGTGTGGCTTAAATAAATGCAAAAAAAAAAATGAAATTTCATCAAGTTTTGGACTAAAATTCTGTTTGAGGGACCAAAACTGGGGATAAACAAAATGGGGGGAATACTTTTGCGATTCAGCTAAAATATGGGGACTAAAATTGCAATTAAGCCTATATATAAAGAAGATTTTTGAATGGTAATATAAAATTATTTGTAAAATATTCAGAATTACTTACTAGTGATATATATTGATAGATGTAAATTAGGAAGAGTTTTGACTTATTATTCAGAGTTACCTACTACTATTAAAAAATTATTTATATGTTAAGATAGGTGTATAGTTTACTTAGTATGTTGTTATCTAATATAAACATTGTTTTGATTCATGTTGGAGCATGTCAAATTGACCCTATTAAGGCTGTAAATCCTGGTTTAGTATACGATGTCAGCGAAATTGATTACATCAGATTTTTATGTGGACAAGGCTTCAACACAACAATTTTACGACACATAACAAGGTATGAGAAACTGATATGAGACAACTACAGTAGGGGATTTGAATTGTCCTTCATTTGCTTACAAAGCCCCACACCCCAAACATTATTTAAGTGGAAGCTTCTATAGAACTATTACAAATTTTAGATTACCTAGGTCTACATACAAAGCAATTCTAACATCCCTTAAAGGAGTTAACATTTTTGTTGATGCTGATGTTTTGTCATTCGCTTCATTGGAAGAAAAACAGACTTATGTTTTCACTTTAGATGGGAGCATTGAGGGAATCTATTGGATCAGGTTTTTTGATCAGGGATGATGGTAGGCATCAATTGAGGAGCCCCATTATTATATTTGATGAACAAACAGAAAAAGGTATGGGTGTCAAAATATACTGTATAAATTATATATATTTTAATAATTAATTTACTATTTTATATTATTTTTAAATAAATTATATATATTTGTCAAAAATATTGCACGCTTTTTAAAAAAATTATGAAATATGTCTTCATGATATTGTTCTTTGATCTTCATATTGCTTTTTCTTATCTGAAAAATAATTTAAGTTTTAGCAAAGCAGATATAAATGTATATTCTAGTTAGTATACTTAATTGAAATAGAGGCACTTAAATAAACAGTGCTACTTATAATATTGAAATAGTGCCACTTATAAACTAAAATGCAAATTCATTAAAAGAAAAAGCAGTGAGTGCACTCAATGTCAACTATGGAAACACAACATCAAACATCAAAAAGACCGTAGGAACTATGTAGATGTTTACTATATTACAAAGAAGCATACAAAATTTAAACCACAGTTTCTTATTCTTTTATTATAGTAAAAGATAAGAAAAACATAGAGAGAGAGAGAGAGAGAGAGAGAGAGCAACACATCCATGCTCTCGAAAACACACTGTATTTATCAACAGTATCATGGATAGATAGTTTAGTGATTTAATCGGTTTCCAATCACCAAGTAAAATTTGATTGAATATCTCATAAGTTAAATAAAAAATCAATATTAGAATCAAATGGACTCGGATATATCTAATTAAATAAGATCATAAAAATTAGAATACATTAATACGAGTCTCAATATGACTTGGATTTATCAAGATAGATTAGAAGTTGATATGACTCGGATTTATATTTAAGCACAAACTTTCAATTTTAAAACATTGTTTTCAACATAATTAAAAAAACAAAATAACCTATATGATTCACAATGATGTTATAAAATTACATATTTTTTAGTTTTAAATGCATTTTTTTGTAAATTACATTTAAAGTGGTGTTTGCTTGTTGGGCTTAATCATCTTCAAATTCTTCTTTAATGTAACTCTTGAAATAACAACATATAGTTTTTCATGCGAAAACACAAATTGTAAAAAATAAACTCCTATATATTTTAAAGATTGCACTTGACTAGAATGAAAGAATCAAAGAGTACAAATACAAATGTAATAAATATTTTAGAATCTTATCTTTAAATATAGAAAAGATTCTCACAATGACTAAGATTAATTATTGGAAAAAAGTATGGAAATGTGAAAAAAGATCAACTCATACTCCGGACAAATAGATTATATCATCCGAGAATCCTATTCCTATTTTTACTTTCTCTTTTCTATCTTTTCTCTTTACTTTTCTTGTAGTTATTGGTTTGGTGAATCACTACTTACTAGTCTAAGAAAAAAAATGAGTTAAATAGATTTATAACACTGAAACAAAGAAATTTTGTGGTCCATTACATTTACACTTATGGTTCAAGTTATCAACTCCACATTTCTGCCTATAAGCTTCATGTATAGCTCAGCATTTTACAATATACATTATAGGAGGGTTGCCATTCAAAAAAAATTGGTATAGAGGAGGGTCCAAAATATAACTGAGAAAAAAAAAATTAAACAAATTTTTGATTAAATATTATATATATAATATATAAATAATAGAATAAATATAAATAAAATAATAATAATAAATTATTAACAATCATATTGATTTTGATTTGGTACTTAACAACTACTTTGAACTAAAATCAACTAAGCTTTAAATTATCTTAAATTAATTAATATATAAATGAATGACGTGATCGCTTTATATAATTGGTTGTTGGATATTATACACATCAAGTCTAGATATGAGAGTGATCACCAATAATATTAATTAAACATGTATCCCTTCAAATGCTACACATGTAAACCTAAGAATGAAAGTTACTTACATGATACTTTTTGTAGCTTTGTGTATTTTTGAATAGCAAGAGAAAAAAGAACATAATATATATACACCATAATTATAGAAAATGTCACTAAATAGTAAAAAAAATTAGATGTAATATTTGAAAGCTAATAAAAAAGAAGTAAAGTTGATAAAGAAAAAACATTAGCATGAATTAATGAAGTCACCTATTAATTAGTTTCACTTTGCACATAGTGGACCAACCAAGTTCATATTTTCCTACTCATCTTGCTAAAATGCAAGATGAATATGCATGCATGATGGATACACTTGAAAAAACTTATTGCAATATTAAAGCACATTCTTCGATCAAATAAAATATAAATCAATTAAACCTTATTAGAAAGAAAAATAAGTATATAAGCTAGAGTAAAATAGATATAGTTATAACATCTAAAGCTAATATTCGCACTTCACACTAATTAGAGAAATGTCTTCACATGTTAACAATGTAGAGAATCTTTAAACATTGGAAGACATTATAACCAATTTATGCACATTCATCTCTTATACGTACCCTTCTCTTTTTCTTCATCTATACTTACAATGTAACACTTTTCTTCACCTCTAAAGCTATTGACAATAATTAAAGAAAGTGATTTTTGTTTTAAAATAAATTAGAGAACTGACTTAATTAACATACAAACCATGAAATTGAAAATCAACATTTAAACCATGCATCAATATTTTGTGGTTAGGAAGAAAAGAAGTAATGCAGATAAAGAAAAAAGAAAATCTTGAATTAATGAACTTCACATGTAAATTCACACTTATATACACATACATACATACATACATACATACATACATACATACATACATACATACATATATACATACATACATACATATATACATACATACATATCATACATACATACATACATACATATAATACATATACATATTAAACGCATTTTGATGTTTATACTCCTAAATCTAAATGAAATCATTCTCATAATTTGTTTTGTGAAGTGTAATATGATTTATAATTGTCTGCCTTTTAATAAAAATTCTTTTGTTTCTCCTTTATTAATGGTGTATTCAACAAATATTATATATAATTTAATATAAAAATTTATGGAAAGGAATATGGAGACATTATTATTAACATTTAATTATATATGATAATTAATATGTATGTTAATAACAAATAATATAAATTAACTTGTTGTGTCATTAATTCAAACAAATAATTATATATTAATTTAATATACAAATTATGCAAAGGAATATGGAGACATGTATTATTTAAAATTTAAATGTATATATGATAATTAATATGTATGTTAATAACAAATAATATTAATTAATTTGCTTGTGTCATTAATTACTAGTTTGAAAATGGTTTTTTCTAGTGTTTTGTTTCTCCTCCTCAGTTTGACTTTACTTGTGCTGAAATATTACTCAACTTCTCCAAATAACCTGAAAACAAATATACTTATATTCTCTTTTATTTAATTATCTTGGTTCTTGTGTTTAGTGGCTTAATTACTTTGACTATGTACATTTTTTTTGTTATATAATAAATATAATCTATCCTAATGTAGACTTACATTATCTACACCGACATAACATGATGATAAAACTTTTTCCTTGATTATTACCAACGAAATGCTACAAGAAGTTTCAAATAGATAATTTCATCGATATTTTAATTTTTTGTATAAAAAAATTTGAAAAAGAATTCTAAACTATTCACATCTTCCGCAATTCAACTCTTAAAGAGTTGTACTCCACCATTAAAAGCGTAGCTTCAACAGCTTTGTGACAAAACTAACAATTAAAAATCCGACATAATGGTTGATATATCTAGACAATAGTTTTTTCTATTGAAAAATTATCTATTCTTTCTACATGTATAATTATATATTTGCTGACTATAAAAATTGATAAATGTGGACTTAATGGTGGGTATTTCTTACCCGAGGGAAAAGCATAAAATTGTTATCACAAAATCTTGAATTTTAAGTTTCCGCTCAACATGTGGAGACATAACACTCTAAATCTGATATCATCATGGAGTAACCTGATTCTAGGATCTGCAACAATAATATGTTATACTTTAACTCATGTTATACTTAATATTTACACTCTAAAATCTGCAACATGTAATATGTTATACTTTACCTCATGTTAAGATTTTCAATTTACTAAGAGAAAGATAGTATAATTATACTGACAATGGTTAATATATGTTTGTGTAGTAAATTATTTGGAGCGAAAGTATTATATGATTGATAAGACAATACTGACCTGGTATTGTCTCCAAGAGACCTACACGGGTTGTGGGACTCATGTGGCATTAGTAGCAGCTAACAACTGAGTTTAGCCATGCAAGTATGTTAGGTTTAGGACAAGGAACATCAAGAGGCGGGTATTTCTCCGCAAGAATTGTCGTTTATAAGACATGTTGATTGTTTGTTTGAGGCTCTACAAACATTCTGCAGCTTTTGATGATGTTAATGCAGACGGGGTTGACATAAATCCGTCTCAATTGCTTGGAATAAGAGACTGTCAACATGAAGATTTAGAGATGTACTATTCGTTGCATCATTTCATGCAATGCATAATGAAGTGTTTAAACTTGCGACAAGAAACAAAGGTCCAAAACAAGCATCTTTGCAGAATGTTTCACCTTGGTCAATATTGTGGTGCTGGGACTATAAATAAAATATATGTCATAAGAGTTAAATTAAAGAAAACATCACTTTAGACGTAAATATATAATTATATTTTTCTAAAATTCGAAATATAAAGTAATACAATGTCTCGTATCTTGAATTCAAGCTAAATAATTTGCTTTTTAAAGTTGATAATATAAAAATTTGGATGCTTAATTATAAATTATATTTTTATACATGATAATTACATAAGTAATAATATTACATCTTGTTAAATGATAAGTTATCTAACTGAATATATTTGATCTTTTGGAAGAAATGTATCATATTATTATTTGAGATGCCCCAAATAAGAAAGGCATACTTCAAGTGACGGTAATTTAGGTAAATAGCTGTGATATTATTGAAGTTAACAAATAATAAAACCTAACCCTCTAATAATATTTATGTATGTAATGTATAATACACTTATGTATATGTATGTATAAATACATGATGTATGTGTGTATGTAATGTATGTATGCTCATGTATGTATGTATGTATGTATGTATGTATGTAAATTATGTAGTATGTATGTATGTATGTATGTATGAATGTATATATGTATGTTATGTGTATAAGTATGTATGTATTATTGAGCCTCTTACATATATTTTGAGGAAGAGAAGAGATTCTATTAGTGACTTGTATGACCTCTTTCTCTACATTATACTTACAATTAACACTTTTCTTCACCTCTAAAGCTATTGACAATAATAAAGAAGTGATTTTGTTTATAAAATAAAATTAGAGAACTGACTTAATTAACATAGAAACCATTGAAATTTGAAATAACATTTAAAACATGCATCAATATTTTTGGTTAGGAAGAAAAAAGAAGTAATGCAGATAAAGAAAAAAGAAAATCTTGAATTAATGAACTTCACATGCAATCACACTTCATAGCTCTAATTAAAGAAATGCCTTAGCATGTGACAATTAAGATAATCTTACTTATGAGGGACATGCATATACTTTGACTCACATGTTCCATCTCTTTCTTGTTCGCTATGTAAATACCACCTTTTCTGCCATCAAGTGTATAAAGACATCGGGAAAGTATTAACTCTTGCTCTCTCTCTCTCTCTCTCTCGCTCTCTCTTCTCTCTGCTATAATATATATATATATATATATATATAATATATCTTCTTATGTTTGTTACATTCATTAATTAAAATCACTAGTTATTTATTCCAATTATCCTTAATATTAACTTGCTTGATTTTTTGATTTCCACTTAATTAAGCTCCAATAATTCTATGCTATTTGAACTTTAATTATTTCCCTTAATTTAACTGGTCAAAGAAACTACACTTTTTAATTAGCTTTGTCTCATCAATATTGGTTTTGTATTGGTATGGTTACTAATCTAACTATCACATGTTTACTATTGAGCTAATATGGTGGAATATTTATATTGAGATATATAAAAGGTTTATTTTTATTCGTATAATTTTGATTCATTTCGCTTGAATATGATACTTTCATTATTCATAGTTGTTTTTTGGATTTGATATAAATTAATTTTGAATTAAATAGTGAGCAGTTAAAAAATAGAGTGTTTAGAAAATTAGTAATGATTATTTTAAATTGAGTTTGTTGAGGATAATTATATATTTGGATCTTAATTTTAAATTTACTTAATGAAAACTGTCTCTCGACATCAATTCCATGTTTCCTAATTCTAAATGCAACCATCCCATAATCTGTTTTGTGGTGGAGTGAAGGTGCGATTTATAATTGGTTGGAACCAGTTGCTAACTTAAATAATACACAATTTGGCTAAAATCTATGCTTTCATGAAACTTTACAACTAGACAAACATTAAAGGGAAAATATATGTAAGGAGTCTCTATAAAATTATTATCATTCAACTTTTATCACATAAAAATTTAAATTAAGTAATATA
>PGTU02002564.1:0-11852 GCA_002896215.2 Cicer echinospermum
AGACAACCCTTTATTTTTTCTGTCAGTCTGTTCAGCTTCACTCATTATGTGCAGTTCCATCTCATGCTCTCTTAATTTTCCAAATAGTGTGGCAATTGACATGCTACCAAGGTCTTTTGATTCTGCTATGGCAGTGATTTTTGGCTGCCACTCTCTGGACAAACATCTCATAACCTTGTTGATTTGTTGCTCATTGTCAATCACCTTACCAAGAGCATTTAGATTATTGACTATGTGAGTAAATCTTGTCTGCATATCATTAACAGGTTCCTCTTTCTTCATGTTGAACAGCTCATACTCATGCATTAATGTGTTGATTCGGGCTCTTTTTACATTTGTTGTTGCTTCATGCGTTTGTTGCAATGTGTCCCACATCTCTTTGGCAGTTTTGCAGTTAGACACCCTAAAGAATTCGTCAGTTCTTAAGGTAGAGGTAATAATGTTTTTAGCCTTAGCATTGTATCCAACCTTTTTCTTGTCATCCTCAGACCAGTCTGATCTGGGTTTAGGAATTGCTAAATCACCTGTGCAAGCTATGGTTGCTCCATTGAATGCAGGGGGCCTTGCCAAGGATGCCCCTTCTCCCAGAAATTCTACAGAGGACATTTTACCTTTTATGACAGTTAGTCTACAAAAAGAACAGGCTCTTGATGCCAATTGTTAGAAATAATGGCATCTATTAGTTAAAGAATATGAAAAATTATTAAACAGATCATCAAAGATCGTCAGCGGAATATATTCAGGAACAAAGATTCACACAGTTGCAAATATTATCAATATATGAGAGCAAAAATAATGCTTAATTCAGAATGTTAATCAATACAGAAATTCATTAATTCAAACATTCAAGAATACGCATTTATGTAATATCAAAATAAAGAGTAGGGATAAGAAACAAGTGCACCAAGATTTATACTGGTTCAGCTATCAGTTTGATAGCCTACATCCAGTCCTGAAATCCAACCAGATTTTAGCCTTTTCCAATAGAATGATTTGAGAACGTTTTACAGATTGTCCAACTCACACAAGGCCTATCTATCCAACTCACTCACTTCTATTTCTACACCACCTGATCCTTGGAGTTAATCACCAAACTCTCACAAGATCCAAGTGAAACTTCTTCTTGATGATCTCACACCAACAAAGAGAGTTACCAGTTTCCTTACTGGATTTCTAAAACTTCAATTACAGAAAATTGTCTTTCACAAAGAATTAAAGAGTATCAAGAACTTTGACTCAATCACAACATAGGATCTCGCACCAAAAGTATTTAGCCAATGAATATTTATGTGTTGTAAAAACTTTTCTCTCAAAGTGTTTATCAAAGTTATTCAAATGTTGTTCAAGTGTTATCCAAAAGTTTTTCAAAAGTTATTTTAAAAAGTGATTGAATATGCTTATATATATTCAGAAAAACATCAGGACAATCGATTGCTCAATCGATTTTATAAAGGTTTAAAGCTAGCTTAATCGATTGCCCAATCGACTTTCGCATGTCTTGTTTTTCTTCAATCTTGATCATATAAGCATGAATCGATTTGCCAATCGATTCTTTTAATACATAAATCAGAACTGATACTATGATTGTATCAGAATCGATTGAGTAATCGATTATAGGTGTTTTGTTCAAACAACGAGATCAAAACAATCGATTGCTCAGTCGACTTCATAATCACAGTCATAATCGATTTGGCAATTAGCTGAATTCTTTCTGTAACTTAAACATTTAGCTTCAAACGATTCGTCAATCGATTGTGCTGATCACAGTGACTTAGACTTTTACGTCAATCAATTTGCCAATCGATTGTGCTTGTTATAGAACCTCGGCTATTTTGTCAAAATCAATGTGCCAATCGATTATTCAAAAGTGGTTCTGATAAATTGATTAACTGCAATCGATTGCCTAATCGATTGCCACAAACTTGTTAGTTTAAGAAATCTAATCAATTGATGTCCCAATCGATTTGTTGGATTCATACCTTCTTATTCTTGATTAAAAACTTTGTCACATCGATTTACCAATCGATGATGCAGTAAATGGTAGTTCTGTGATTTGCAAATTCGATTCTCAATGGATGTCCCAATCGATTGACCAATTGATTGGATTAAGCCCAGAACTCAAGGTTTCACTAAAACCTTTGCTAATCGATTGCCTTCAATCGATTTACGTAGTGAAAACTCTTGTTCTGAGTCAGACAGTCGATTGCTCAATGATTCATCAATTGACTTATTAGCTTGATTGATGATATTTCATGGCAAAGACTCTAGGTATGAGACCATAGTATTAGTCTACTTATAACTAACTAATATGACCACCTAATTATACTATACATGTTTGCATCTCTCAAGCATATCTCCAACTGTTGATTCCTTGAGTTGCAAGCTTTCTTTCCAAGTGTATGTGTCTGGCTTGTTGCGCTGAATTGTTTCTCCTTATTCAAATCATTAGATCAATCAAATATTTCATATTGTACTGTATGTTTGGAATTAAATCAAAAACATGATCAGGAAAGCTCAATGACTACAAGGATGACTTTCGTAACCACCCGACTAAAATGGACGAAATCCGTATTTTCGAACAAGACATGGGATAGTGTTTGAAGTTTGACATGGAACCCGAAATACAATAATAAATATTAGAGAGAATGCAAATAAGGGTCTCTCGGTCCTCATTTCATCTGGACTTCCTGCAATTTTCGTACTACCGACTAAAATGGACAGAAATCCGTAATCTTTGAACAATACGATGGCTAGTTTTGAAATCTTATGCGGAACCTAAAACACGAGTTATAAATTTAGAAAAAGAGATCCTAGCAGGGTCTCCAAAGTCCTCGATTTCATCTGACTTTTTGAGGCGATTTCTTACCCTAGAAAAAAATGAACCGAAATATATTATTCGGACCAGATGTGTCTAGTTTGAAATCTGATGTGGAATCGAATTACTGTTATAAATTACGAGAAAAGAATATTTTAAGGTCTCCGATCCCGATTCATTTGGACTTTTCAGGGGATTTCGTTCCATCCAACAAAAATGGACCGGAATCCGTATTTTCTATACCAAATGATGGCAGTGTTTCCCGGTCATTGATTTCATCTGGACTTTCAGGAGATTTTTGTACCATCGACAAAAAAGGACCCCCCAAATCCGTATTTTTGAAAAAGACTATGCTAGTGTTGAAATATGACGCCGAACCTGAAATAGATTATTAAATGTGGAGAAGAATATAAAGGGTCTCCGGGTCCTAGATGATTATATGACTTTCTAACGATTTTCGTACCACCCGACTAAAATGGACCGAACTCATATTTTGACAAAATGATGGTTAGTGTTTGAAATCTGTTCGCGAACCTGAAACACAAAAATAGTTCTGGGGAAGTAACTATAAAGGTCTTCGGACCCTCTATTTGATCTGGACATTTTGGCAACGATTTTCGTACCACCTACTAAAATGAACCAAAATTTGTATTTTCGAACAAACGATGGTTAGTGTTTGAAATCTGAACGGAACCCGAAACACAATTATAAATTTTGGAGAAGAATACATAAGGCTCTCTCGGTCCTCGATTTCATCTGACTATCCGGGCAATTTTCGAAACCCTCGACAAAAAAAGACCGAAATCTGTATTTCAAACCAGACGAGGACTAGTGTGGAAATCTAACGCGGAACCCGAAACACAGTTATAAATTTTGGAGAAGAATGCTATAAGGGTCTCGCGCCTCGATTCAAACTGGGACTTTTTGGACGATTTTTATACCACCTGATTAAATTGAACCGAAATCGTATTTCGAACAAGACGATGGCTAAGTGTTTGAATTCTATGCAGAAATCGAAACACAGTTTTAAAATTCTGGAGAGAAGAATGCTATAGGTCTCCCGGTCCTCGAATTATCTAGACTTTTTGGTTGAATTCCTACCCATCGACAAAAATATGCCCATATCTGTATTTTCGGTACCAGACAATGGCTAGTGTTTGGATTTGACGCGAATCCCGAAACCACAAGTATAATTTTTGAGAAGATGATATAAGTCCCCAGTCCTTCGATTTCACTGGACTTTTCCGCTTCCGATTTCGTACCACCAGACTAAAATGGACCGAAATTCGTTATTTCGAACAAACGATGGTGAGTGTTGAAATCCTTCTCGAACCCGAACACAGTTATAAATTTTGGAGAAAAATGCTATAAGGGTCTCCCAGTCCTGATTTGCCATCTAGACTTTACGGGCGATGTATCACCCGACAAAAAATGGGACTTAAATCTGTATTTCTTACAAGACGATGCAAGTGTTTGAAATCTGATGCGGAACCTGAAACACCAATTATAAATTTTGAGAAGAAGTCTATAAGGGAATTCTGGTCCTCGATTGATCTGTCTTTTCGGGCAATTTTTGTACCACTTGACAAAATAGATCGAAAATCGTATTCTCGGTCCAGACGATGGCTAGTGTGTAAATCTTGCTTAACCCGCAACACAGTTATAAAATTTAGAACAACAAAATTCTATAATTGTCTCCCAATTCTCGATTTGATTTGGAATTTTCGAGCGACTTTCGGTACCCATCGACGATAATGGACCAACATCTGTATTTTGGCACTAGACGATGGCTAGTGTATGTAATCTACACGGAACCGAAACAAAGTTATTAAATTCTGGAGATGAATTCTATAATTATCCCACGGTCCTTATTTCATTTGAACTTCGGGCGATTTTTTGTACGCCTCGACAAAAATGGACAACATCTGTATTTTAGGACCAGACGATGACTAGTGGTTTGAAATCTGGTCGCGAACTTGAAACATAGTTACAAATTTTAGAGAAGGAATGCTATAATAACTCTCTCAGTCCTCGATTTCATCGCAACTTTTCAGGCGATTTTCGGACACCGACAAAAATGGACCGAAATCTGGTGGAACGAAATCCCCGATTCATCTAGACTTTTCAGAAATTTTCGTACCACCAGACAAAATGGAACGAAATTCGTATTTTAGACAAAATGATGACTAATTTTAAAATATGACCCGAACACAAAACGAGAGTAATAAATTAGAGTTGTCACTATAAAGTAATAATTATATATTTATTTGACAACTCTATGTTATAAATGATATTACTTATCTTCATTATGCAGTCAAACTTTAAATGATAATAATAACATATAATAAAATGATTATCAAATAAATTAATAATTTCAATATTATTAAGACAAACTCTGTTTATTATTGTTATCTATTATCTTTCGTTTGTAGTTGTACTAAATAACGAAAAATAATATAACATATAACAACATGAGTTGTAAAATTAACATGTAATTATACTTTATTGACAACTCTATTTTATTATTGTCATTATTATCTTCTTATGTAGTAAAACCATAAAACAAATATAATAATTACATTTATAACCAATAGAATTACTCAAATAATGTAATACTTTAAAAGCATTCTTCTCCTAAATTATAATTGTATGTTTCAGGCATATGTTGAACGAGTTAGCATCATTTGGTTCTAAAATACGAATTTTCGTCCATTTTATCGGTGGTACGGAAATCGCCTGGAAAAGAAGTCCCAATGTAATCAGGACTGAGAGACTCTATAGCATCTTCTCTAAAATTATTAACTATCTTTCAGGTTCGTGCTACACTTCAAACACTACGTCATCGTCTGGACCGAAAATACATATGTTGATCCATTTTTTGTCGAGGGGTACGCAAGTCTTCTCGAAAAGTCCAAATGAATTTCAGGATCAGGAGACCATTATAGCATTCTTCCCCAGAATTTGTAAACTTTGGTTCGGGTTCCGCTCCAATTCAAAACACTTAGCCATCGTCTAGTCCAAAATTACAGATGTGTCCATTATCGTCCGCGATGGGTATGAAAGTTGCCCGAAAGTCCCAAATGAAATCGAGGACCGGGAGACCATTATGGAAACTTGTTCTAAATTTTAAATGTGTTTCGTGTTCTGCTGTTAGATTGAAACACTAGCCATCGTCTTGTTTCGAAAATACGGATTTCGGTCCATTTAATCGGGTGGTACGAAAAATCGCCCGAAAAATCCATTTATGAAATCGAGAGGTGGGAGACCATTATAGCATTCTTCTTCAAATTTAATAACTATGTTAGGCATTCCGCGCCAGATGTCAAATATTAGCAATCGTCTCTAGTCCGAATATACGATTTTCGGTCTATTTGTCAGGTGGTACAAAAATGCCCGAAAAGACCACGATGAAACCGGAGACCGGGAGACCCTGATAGCATTCTTCTCCCAAATTATTATTGGTTTTTAGTGATCCACGCCAGATTTTAAACACTTTTCATCGTCTGTCCGAAAAATAGATTACGTCCTTTTTTGTCAAATGGTTAAGAAAATCGCTTGAAAGTCCAGATCAAATCGAGGACCGAACCACCCTATAGTATATTCTTCTCCTAATTTATAACTTTTTTTTGAGTTCCGCACTAGATTTCAAACACTAGCCATCTTCTGGTCCGGAAAATATAGATTTGCCGTCCATTTTTGTCGAGGGTACGAAAATCGCCCGAAAGTCCAAAATTGAAATGACGACCGAAAGACACTTATAGGATCTCATTATGCTAAATTTTATAACTGTATTTCGGGTTCCATGTCAGATTTCAAATACTAGCCATCGTCTGGTCCGAAAATACGGTTTTCAATCCATTTTAATCTAGTGGTATGAAAATTGCCCGAAAAGTCCAAATGAAAATCGAGGACGGGAGACTGTATAGCATTCTTCTCCAAATTTTATACTGTATTTCAGTTCTGCCGTTCAAATTTCAACACACTAGCCCGTCAAATGGTTCGGTGAACTACTGATTTGTGTCCATTATTTGTTGGTGGTATGAAAATTGCCCGAAAAGTCTAGATCAAATCGAGGACCGCGAGACCTGTATAGCATTCTCTCTCAAACACTACACCATCGTTTGTTCGAAAATACAGATTTGGTTCATTTAGTAGGGTGTACGGAAAATCGCTGGAAAATGTCCAGATGAAATCGAGGACTGGGAAAACGCTTATAGCATTCTTCTTCTAAATTTTAACTGTTGTTTTCAAGTTGTTTTGCTTAAGATTTCAAACACTAGCCATAGTCTGTGTTCGAAAATACGAATTTCGTCCATTTAGTAGGTGTATAATAATCGTCCGAAACGTCTAGATGAAATCGAACTCTAGGAGACCTTATAGCATTCTGTCTAGATCCCAATTTTAAAACTGTCTTTCGGGTTCCGCGCTAGATTTCAAACACTAACCATCGTCTTTCTTCGAAAATAAGAACTCGATCATTTTAGTTCGGGTGTGGTACGAAAATCTTCCGATAAGTCCATAACAATCAGGACCGGGAGACCACTTATATCAATCTTCTCCATAATTTTAAAATTTGTTTTAGGTTCTGCGTCAGATTTCAAACACTAGCCACAATCTTTTTAAAAAATACGGAATGTTGCGTCCTTTTTTATTATGGTACGAATATCGCCTGAAAAGTCCAGATGAAATCGAAGACCCAGAAAACCTTTATAACATTCTCTGTCTATATTAAGTCTGCGGTGTACAAAATTTGCCCGAAAATCTAGATGAAATCGAGGACCGAGAGACCCTTATAGCATTCTTCTTCTAAATTATAAATGTGTGTCGGGTTCCGCGTTAGACTTTCAAACACTAAACACCTACTTGTTTGGAAATTACGAATTTCAGTCCTTTTACGGGGTGCACGAAAGTCGCCCGAAAATCCAGATTAAATCTAGAACCAGTGTTTAAACATAGGAACCCGAAACATAGTTATAAATTTTGGAGAAGAATGCTATAATGGCTCTCCCGGTCCTCGATTACGTCTGATCTTTTCGGGTGATTTCATACCACCTGACTAAAATGGACCGAAATCCATTTTTTCGAACAAGGACGATGGCTAGTGTTTCAAATCTAGCGCGGAAACCCGAAACACAGTTATAAATTTAGAACAAGAATTCTATAATGTCTCCCGGTCCTTCGATTTCATTTGGACTTTTCAGGCGACTTCGTACCCATCGACGATAATGGACCAACATCTGTATTTTTGGACTTAGAAGTGGCTAGTGTTTGAAATCTGTGGCGGAACCCGAAACAAAGTTATAAATTTGGGTAAGAATGCTATAATGGTCTCCTAGTCGTCAATTTAATTTGGACTCCGGACAACTTTTCGTCACCCTCGACAAAAATGGACCAATATCTGTATTTCGGACCAGACGATGACTAGTGTTGGAAATCTTGCGCGGAACCTGAAACATAGTTATAAATTTTTAGAGAAGAATTCTATAAGAGTCTCTCAGTGCTCGATTTCATTGGATTTTCAGGCGATTTCGTACCACCAGACAAAAATGGACCGAATCGGGTGGTACGAAAATTCCCGACTTCATCTAGACTTTCTCTGGCAATTTCCGAATCACCTGAAAAAAAATGTAACGAAATTTTTATTTTTAGACCAAATGATGGCTAATGTTCAAAATATGACCGAAACACAATTATAAATTTAGGAGAAGAATACTATTTAATTATTACATTATTTGACAACTATATTTTATTAAATGTTATTATTATATTCGCTTTATAGTTTTACTACATAAAGAAGACAATGTTATTACTACATATGTTATATATGTTATTATTATCTTCATTATGTAGTTAAACTATATAACGAATAATAATAATAACATTTATAAAATAGAGTTGTCAAATCATGTAATAATCTAAATAGTATTCTTCTCCTAAATTTATAATTGTGTTTCGGGTCAATTTTGAACATTAGCCATCATTTATCTAAAAATACGAATTTCGTTCCATTTTTGTCGGTGTACAAAAATTGCCTGAAAAGTCTAGATCATATCGGGGATTTTCGTCTACAACCTTATTTAGGTCCATTTTTTCGGGGTGTACGAAAATCGCCTGAAAAAGTCCTGATGAAATGGTGCTTGAGAGACTCTTATAGCATCTTCTCTAAAATTTATAACTATGTTTCAGGTTTCCGCGCCAGATTATAAACACTAGTCATCGTCTGGTCAAAAATACATACGGTTGTCCATTTTTTGTCGAGGGGTACGAAAATCGCCTGAAAAGTCCAAATGAAAATCGAGGACTGTGAGACCTTTATAGCATTCTTTTTCCAAAATTTATAATTGTGTTCGGTTCCGCATCAGAACTGCAAACACTAGCCATCGTCTTGTATGAAAATATGGATTCGGTCAATTTTTTCGGTGTGATACAAAAATCGCACGAAAAATCTAGATGAAATTGAGGACAGGAGACCTTATAGCATTCTTCTCCTAAATTTGTAACCGTGTTTGGGTTCTGCGTCTTATACTTCATCACTAACCATCGCTTGGTCCGAAACTAGGGACTTTGGTCCATTTTTGTTGGGTGGTTACGAAAATTGTCCAAAAAAGTCCAAATGAAATCGAGGACCGGGAGACCCTCATAGCATTCTTCTCCAAAATTTATAAATGTGTTTCAGGTTCTGCGTCAATCTCAAACACTAGCCATCGTCTGGTCTGAAAATACTGATATTGGTCCTTTTATAAATTTCTTTTGGGTTCCGCGTCAGATTTCAAACACAAGCAATCGTCTGGTTCAAAAATACGGATTTCGGTCCATTTAGTCGGGTGGTACGAAAATCGCTCGAAAAGTCCCGATGAAATCGAAACGAGAGACCATTACCACATTCTTCTCTAAAATTTATAACTATGTTTCGGGTTCCGCGCCAGATTCAAACACTATCCATTGCTTTTTCGAAAATACGAATTTCGGTCATTTTTTCATGTGTACGAGAGACCTTATAGCATTCTTCTCCAAAATTTATTAACTGTGTTTCGGGTTCCGTGTCAGATTCCCAAACACAAACCATCGTTTTGTTCAAAAAATACAGATTTTGGAAAAGTCTAGATGAAATCGAGGATCAGGAGACCCTTATAGCATTCTTCTACAAAAATTATATCTGTTTTTCGGGCTCACCCCAGATTTTAACATAGCCATCGTTTTGTTCGAAAATACGAATTTCGTCCAATTTAGTCGGTTGGTACGAAAATCGACCGAAATATCGAAGTGAAAACGAGACTGGAGAGACCCTTATATCATTCTTCTCCAAAATTTATAACTGTGGATCGGGTTGCGCGTAAACATTCAAACACTAAGCCATCGTCTGGTCCGAAAATACAGATTTGGCATATTTTGTTGATGGGTACGAAATCGATAGAAAAACCCTATAAAATCAAGGACCGTGAGACCCCTTATAGCATTCTTCTCCAAAATTTATAACTTTGTTTCGGTTCCGTGTCAGGTTCAAGTATAACCAACGTTTTGTTCGAAATAACACATTTTGGGTTCATTTTAGTAGGTGGTACGAAAATGTCCAAAAGTCCAGATCAAATCGAGACTGGAAGACTTTAATAGCATTCTCTCTCCAAAATTTGATAATTGGATTTTCAGGTTCCACGACAAATTTTCAAATACTAACCATCGTTTTGTTCGAAAATACGAATTTTGGTCCATTTTAGTCGTGTGGTACGAAAATCGCCCAAAAAGTCCCAATGAAATCGAGGATAGGAAGACCCTATAGCATTCTTCTTCTAAATTTTATAGTTGTTGTTTCACGGCCGCGTCAGATTCAACCACTAGCCATAGTCTTGTTCGAAAATAGGAATTTCAGTCCAATTTAGTTAAGTGGTAGAAAATCGCCTAACAAATCCAAATGAATCGACAACCGGGAGACCCTTATAGCATTCTTATTCAAACCACTAACCATCATTTTGTTCGAAAATACAAATATCGGTCCATTTTAGTCAGGTGGTACGAAAATCGCTCGAAAGTCCAGCTGAAATCTAGGACCGAGAAAACCGTTATAGCATTCTTCTTCTAAATTTATAACCTTTGTTCGAGTTCCGCGTTAGATTTCAAAACACTAGCCATCGTTTTGTCGGAAATACGAATTTCAGTCCATTTTAGTCGGAGAGGTACGAAAATTGCTCGAAAAGTCTAGATGAAATCTAGGACCAGGAGATCCTTTAGTATCCATTCTTCTCGAAAATTAATGTTGTGTTTCAGGTTTTGCGTCAGATTCATAACACTCACCCATAGTCTTTTTTGAATAATACGGATTTCGCTACCTTTTTGTCGATTGTTACAAAAATCGCTTGAACAAGTCTATATGAAATTGATGACGGGAAACCCTAGCCATACTTTCAAACACTAGCCATCGTTTGCGTCACCAAAAGACGGATTTCGGATCCATTTTTGTCTTGTGGTAAGAGAATCTGCCGAATAGGTCCAGATGAAATCGAGGACCGAGGTGACCTTTACCAACCATTTCTTCTCCTAAATTCATAAAGTGTTTCAGATCCACATCACATTTAAACACTAGCCATCATCTGGTCGGAATAAATACTTTTGTTTCATTTTGTGTGTAACAGATAAGAAAATCTCCCTAAACGTTCAGATCGATCGAGGACTTGGAGACCTTGTTAGGGTCTTCTGCTAAAATTTATAATTGTGTTTCGGTAATCCGCGTCAGATTTCAAAATCTAACGCCAATAGCTTTGTTCAAAATATGACCGAGGTTTCGGTCGCATTATTTAAGTCGGGTTAGTACGAAACATCGCGACTAGAAAGTCCACATGAAATCGAGGGACCGAGAGACCCTAATAACATTCATCTTCTAAATTCCTAAAAACTGTGTTTTAGGTTCCGCATCAGATTCAAACACAACATCGTATCAGTTCCAAAAACCTACTCGTATTGTTGGATCCATTTCAGTCGATGGGTTTCGAGTACGAAAGAAATGATCGCCCGAAAATTTCCCGATGAAATCTAGGACTTGGAG
>PGTU02002566.1:0-15870 GCA_002896215.2 Cicer echinospermum
CATCTATTAAGTTCCTTCTGTGTCATGGGATTAACATTTCGGTCATTTTCGTCCTCCGTAGGCTTATTCTAGTCCAATTAGGGTTTTTAACTACATCTTGTGCATCCTAATAAGTTCATTGTGTCGATGGATTAACTTATGTCATCTTCGTCCTCCTAGTCTTATTCTTGTCCAATTAGGGTTTTTAACCAATCATGTGCATCCCATAGGTGTGTTTGTGTCATTTGTTTAATATTTAGGTCATTTTCGTCCTCCCTAGGCTTATTCTAGTGCAATTAGGGTTTTAACCAATCTTGTGTTCTAATAAGTTCATTTGTGTCATTGGATTAACATTTACATCATTTTCGTACTCCTTGCTTGTTTCTAAGTCCAATTACAGTTTTTAACCAATCTTGTTCATCCAATAGGTGTGTTTGTGTCGTTAGATTATCATTTAAGTCATTTTTGACCTCCCTATGCTTATTCTAGTCCAATTAGGATTTTTAACCAATCTTGTGCATCTAATAAGTTCATTTTTGTCATTGGATAACATTTTTGTCATTTTCGTCATCCCTAGGCTAATTCTAGTCCAATTAGGGTTTCTAACCAATCTTGTGATCTAATAAGTTCATTTTTTTCATTGGATTAATATTTAGGTTATTTTCGTCCTCCATAGGCTAATTCTAGTCCAATTAGGGTTTTTAACCAATTTGTGTATCTAATTTGTTCATTGTGTTATTGGAATAACATTTAGGGTATTTTGTCCTCCCTAGTCTTATTCGTAGTCCAATTAAGGTTTTTCCAATCTTGTGCATCTAATAATAAGTTTATTTGTGTCATTGGATTAACATTTATTGTCATTTTCGTTGTCCGTATGCTTATTCTAGTCCAATTAGGGTTTTTTAACCAATCTTGTGTTGAGACAAACTCTATATTTTTAAGTTTGATGAAAATAAACAAAGTTAATTAAGAAAGTTAATTTTGATTCTAAAATGTTATTTTAATTTAACATGTGTTTTTGAGTGGATTTAATTAAGAACAGAATCAAGCAAATCAAGAAAAGCAACAACAGGATCATTCTGCATCATAACAGAGAATGATCTTCAGCTTCAACAACTGTCCATCACAGCATATTGCCCAACCTTTTCTATCTCTTTGAAAAGTCTGCCTGGGAATTATGTAAGACTTGAGCTCCCTGATCATGTTTTTTGATTTTATTCCCAAACATACAGTACATATGAAATATTTGATTGGTCTAATGATTTGAATTGAGAAAAATTTCAGGCAAACAAGCAGACACCATACACTTGGAACAAAGCTTGCAACTCAAGAAACCAACCAAAGTTGGAGATAATGCTTGAGAAAGATGCAATTATATGTTGTGTAATTAGGTGTCATAGTAGTTAGTTTATTAGACTAGTCACTATAGTCTCATGCTTAAGTCTTTGCCAATGAATATAAATCAATCAACCAATAAGTCAATTGATGAAATCAATTGATAAATCGATTGTCTGACTCAGAACAAGTGTTTTCACTACATCAATCGATTGGGCAATCGATTGTTTAAAGTTTTTAGTGAAACCTGAGTTTTGGGATAAATCCAATCAATTGGACAATCGATTGGGCAATCAATTGATCAATCGATTTTACAAGTCTCAGAACCAACCATGTATGGAATCAATCGATTGACAAATCGATTGGGACAAAGTTTTTGAAATCAGGAATAAGTTCTGTGATGCAATAAATCGACTGAGACATCGATTGATTTAGATTTCTTAAAACCCAAGTTTGAGGCAATCGATTGCAATTAATCATTTATCAGAACAACTTTGGATTAAATCGATTGGCACATAGATTTTGTCAAAATGGCTGAAGTTCTGTAACAGACACAATCGATTGGCAAATCGATGACGCTTATGTCTGAGTCATTGTGATCAGCACAATCGATTGGAAAATCGATTGATGTAAAAGTCTGAGTCACTGTGATCAGCACAATCGATTGACGAAATCGATTGAAGCTAATGTTTAAGTTACAAAATGGATTCAGCTCAATGCCAAATCGATTATGACTGTGATTATGAAGTCGACTGAGCAATCGATTGTTTTGATCTCGTTGTTGGAACAAAACATCTATAATCGATTACTCAATCGATTCGGATAAAATTATAGTATTAGTTCTGATTGATGTATTAAAGGAATCGATTGGAAAATCGATTCATGCTTATATGATCAAGATTCAAGAAAAACAAGACATACGAAATCGATTAGGCAATCAATTTACCAAGCTTTAACACATTATATAATCGATTGAGCAATCGATTATCCTGGTGTTTTTTCTGAATATATATAAGCTGATTCATAACTTTATAATTCTTTCAGAACTTTTCACAACTTTTATAATTCTTTCAGAACTTTTCACAACTTTTGAATACCTTTGAAAAACACTTTGAGAGAAAAGTTTTACAACACACAAAATATCCATTGGATAAATACTTTTGTGTGTGAGATACTATAGTGATTGAGTCAAAGTCTTGATATTCTTTAATTCTTTGAAGAAGACAATTTCTGTAAATTGAAAGGTTGGAAATCCAGTAAGGAAACTGGTAGTTATCTTTGTTGATGTGAGATCATCAAGAAGAGGCTTTACCTAGATCTTGTGTGAGTTAGGAGATTAACTACAAGGATTATTTGATCTCAAAGATCAAAGGACTCAAAGACAGACAAAAGTCATGATAGTCTGCAAACTCCAAAAATCAAATGTCAAGAAAGTTCGATCAATCTGGGCATATGACAAGACAATTACAATGGAAATCCAGAACGTTTAAAGCGGGAACTCTAGAATGATTATTAAAGCTCAAGAAAGTTCAAACTGACAAACCAAGAACGTTAATCATTCTCCGTTTTCTGCACAATGACATCATCTCTGTTTCTCTCTGTTTTGATCTACAATTCATCTCCAACCTTCTCTAGCTACACTCAAGACAGAGAATGTACCATCCAAGATCAATGAAGAAACGTCAAGAGCACTTTCTAAGAAAGGACAAAACTACTTTAAATGCTAAACCATTAAAAGTCAAAAAGCTATTTCAAAGAAGGATTATTTTTATTCTGAAATAATGTTTCAGTCAAAAAGCAAAGTCTCTCCAACAGCTCTTGTACCTTCATTCAGTACATCTACAGCCTATAAATACAAGGCCATTATCCCGATTCAAACAAATAATTCAAGTTTTTCGAAATCCATAATCAATCACATACATACTTGAAATTCTGCAAAAACAGAGGCAAATCATACTCACTGATTTCTACGAAATAGCTGCTAATTCATATTCATATATTAGCTTGCGCAATTATCATTAGATCCTTTGTAAAGAATCAATTCTCAAACAAGAGTTGAGAAATTTCAGATTCTGTCAAAACAATCAAATTGTAAAAACTCAAACTATAAGAGTTTCTTTATAGTTTGTTTTAAGACTACTTCCTATCAAGGTTAGATAGGTGCTGGTATTGCTTTCTCGGTAGAAAGCATTAGAGATTGAAATAGATCAAGGCTGATCTAAGACTAAGGTGTTGTAAGTTCAAAAAAGCTCTTTTACACTTAGTGGAAAATCTCACAGTGCGAGGACTGGACGTAACCCACGTTGGGTGAACCAGGATAAAATCCTTGTGTGGTATTCTCTATCTTATCTCTCTATTTATTATACTGAATTAACTAAAACATAAACTGATTTTCTGTTTTCAACTAATCAAGGAACGTTCTCCGTTTTACTACTAAAACCAAGAACATTCTCCGTTTTATGTTTTCATAACCAAGATAAATCTTGAGTTATTTTCTCAAGTTTTTTAACAGAAATTTTTAAAAGGTACATTTACAATTCAAATCCCCTTTCTTGTAAATCGACATTGTTACTTCAATTGGCATCAGAGCTCGTCTCTAAAAAGTTCAAAAACACCTAACAAGTGTTAGAGAAAAGATCTAGAAGAATGTCGAAAGCAAAATACATTGTTGAAGGAGGATCCTCAAACAGACCTCCATTCTTTGATGGATCAGACTATTACTTTTGGAAAAACAAAATGCAGCTGTTCTTAAAATCTCAAGACACAGGAATGTGGCGCATCATTATAGATGGAGATTTCACACCAAGGTTGATCAAGATGATTCAAACTCTGCCTTAAAAAAGGAAGCAGATTGGACAACAGATGATAAAGCTAAGGTACTTTTAAACTCTAAAGCTCAATTATTCTTATCATGTGCTTTAAGCAGGGAAGAAAGTGAAAGGGTAGATGAACGCGCAACTACAAAAGAAGTTTGGGATACATTACAAAACTCATCATGAAGGAACAAGCCATGTCAAAGAAACAAGAATAGACATTGGTATAAGGAAATTCGAATTGTTCGAAATGCAAGAAGGAGAAACTATTGATGAAATGTACTCAAGATTCACCACAATAGTAAAATAAAATGCGTTCTCTTGGTAAAGCTTATACTGTGCAAGAAAGAGTAAGAAAAATCATGAGGTGCCTTCCAATCATTTGGAGACCAATGGTGACAGCCATAAGTCAAGCCAAGAACCTTTGAATCACTGCCTCTAGAAGAACTAATTAGAACACTAAGTGCTCATGAAGTACTGTTGCAAGAAGACAAACTAGTCAAGAAAGGAAAGGCAATAACACTGAAAGCTTCTCAAGATAAAATCACAGTACCAGTAAAAGAAGAATGAGAAGAAAATGAACAGGGAGATGCTGATGAAATTGCGCTTCTCACTAGAAGAATACAAAGAATGATGAGAAGAAGAGATCAAATCAAAAAAGGGATTTCAAAACAAAAATCCTAAAACAGAGATTGACAAGAGTCAAGTCACTTGTTTTGGATGCAAGAAATTGGGACATTGCAAAGCAGAATGTCCATCAAACAGAAATCCACCAAAACGATTTCCCTTCAAAAAGAAATCAATGATGGCAACATGGGATGACTCAGAGGAATCAGAAACTGAAGAAGAAGAAGAAGCCAACATATGCTTGATGGCAAAAACAGAGGAAAAAGAGGTATAAATTCTGAACCTTGTCATTTATGTCAACAAATGGGAAAATGAATTTGATAACTTGTTAAATGACTCAAATCTCTTCTTATTCAAAAATGTAGTTCTCTGAAAGAACAATTTTATATAAAGAGAAAGAAGAAAAAAGAAGAAAGTCAGGCTAAAAATAATCTGTTAAGAATATGATTCAAGAAATTGAAAGAAACAAAATTTTTTGAAAGTCAAGAATGTCAAGAACGTTCTGCACTACAAACGGAACGTTCGACTTAAAAATGAAAATGTACTTCTCAAAACAGATTTACTAAACTTCATTAAAGCCACTGAAACTTTTCATAACATCATGGGATCTCAATTAGGAATTTTTGATAAAGCCGGTCTTGGTTTCAATCAAACCAAAAAACCAAACTCGATGAAAACTTCTTTGTCCCAGAAAGAAAGGAAGAAAAATGCAAGACTAGATGCTCATATTGTAAAAAAAACTTGGGCATTTGGAATTTGCTTGCTACTTTAGAAAAAAGAGATGAAAAAATTGAAAGAAAGAGGTTTTTTAAAAAGGAGAATAATTCTGTTAAAACAGTGTCAAAGAAATAGCAAAACGCGAGAGAACGTTCTCCAGGTTGGCTCCCAAACGGAGAAAGTTCAAAATTACAGTGTACATTTTAAAAACTCTTTTAAAACCAAAGCTCAAATCTTCTGAATCCTATATGTAAACCATTTCAAAATCAACAACTAACCACACAGCTGTTTCTAAAAAAGGAATGATATACCACTTAAAAAACTAACTCTCAAGGACCCAAAACAAAGTGGTACCTAAGACTGAAAATAATATCACATGCAGGTTGGTTTCCAAAATACAAAGAGAAACCTTGGTTCTTGGACAGTGGTTGTTCAAGGGCACGTGAACAGGAGATAGAAACAGTTTCATAACCTTCATCAAGAAGGATGGTGGTTCGGTCACATTTGGAAATGATGATCAAGCTCAAATTAAAGGTAATGGAACCATTGGTAAGACAAACTCTGCTCAAATAAATGATGTTCAATATGTGAAGGTTTAAACCAAAATTTACTAAGCATAAGTCAGCTATGTGACAATAGATGCGAAGTCGTTTTTAAGCCAAAGGTATGTGAAATCAAGAAAGCTAAAACTGGAGAAATTCTGTTTTCGGGAAAACGAAAGAAAAAATTATATGTTTTATATCTTGAAGAATTACCTGATGAATCATGCTTTATATCAATCAATAAAGATAAATGGATTTGGCATAAAAGGGATGACATGTCAGCATGAAAACGATTTCAAAAATCTCCAAACTTGATCTTGTTAGAGGCTTACCAAAACTTATTTTGAGAAAGATAAAATTTGTGAAGCTTGTGCAAAAGGTAAGCAAGTCAAAAGTAGCTTTCATGCAAAAGATTTTGTAACAACAAAAAGAACTCTTGAACTACTTCACATAGATTTATTCGGGCCTGTCAAAACAACAAGTCTAGGAGGAATGAAATATGGTTTTGTTATGTTGATGATTTCTCAAGATTTACATGGGTTCTGTTTTTAAAACAAAAAGATGATGCATTTGAATCATTCAAAACATTTTGTAAAATGGTGCAGAAATGAAAAGACTCCAGCATCATCTCTATAAGGAGTGATCATGGAGGAGAATTCATAAATGCCTCATTCAAAAACTTTTTGATGAACTTGGTATATCTCACAATCTTTCATGTGCAAGAACTCCACAACAAAATGGAGTTGTTGAAAGAAAAAATAGAACACTACAAGAAATGGCAAGAACTATTTTAGAAGAATCAAATGTTGAAGGTACTTTTGGGCAGAAGCCATAAACACTTCTGGCTATATCTTGAACCGTGTATCTATCAGAAAAATCATCAACAAAACTCCATACGAAATTTGGAAAAAACAGAAAACCAAACATCTCTTACTTTCATATTTTTGGGTGTTATTGTTATATTTTAAACAACAAAGATCTTATTGGAAAATTTGATACAAAATCCGATAAAGCAATCTTTCTTGGATACTCAATCGAATCTAAAGGTTATAGAGTGTTCAATTTGAGAACTAACGTTGTTGAATAAGTATGCATGTATTGTTTGATAAGTTTGATGACTTAGACATAAGTAAAAAGGATGAGGAAGAAGAAACTCAAATTGAAACACAGCAGCAAATCAGTCTGCAGAAAACAGAGATTGATAAACAATCTCCGTTTCAATCTCCACCAAAAGCTGGAAAACAATTGGAGATCATCCTCAAACCCAGATCATTGGAGACACGGTTGGTGGAATCAGAACCAGAAAATCATTCAAGAATGATGGAGACAGCATGGCAATGATATCTCAGATTGAACAAAATCAATCAGAGATGCTATTACTGATCAATCTTGGGTAAATGCCATGAAGGAAGAACTACTGCAGTTTGAGAAAAATGAAGTTTGGACTTTAGTACCAGATCCATTAGATCAAACAGTCATTGGCACTCGATGGGTATTCAGAAACAAACTTGATGAAGAAGGTAAGGTTGTTAGAAACAAAGCAAGATTAGTAGCTCAAGGCTACAATCAACAAGAAGGTATAGACTATGATGAAACCTTTGCCCCAGTTGCAAGGTTAGAAGCTATTAGAATACTTCTTGCATATGCATCTCATAAACTTATCAAACTGTTTCAAATGGATGTTAAAAGGCTTTTTTTAAATGGATTTTTAAATGAACATGTGTATGTAAAACAGCCCCAGGTTTTGAAAGTCAATCAAAACCAAATCATGTTTCAAACATACCAAAGCACTATATGGCTTAAAGCAAGCACCAAGAGCTTGGTATGAACGGCTGAGTTCATTTCTAATTGAAAATGATTTTCAAAGAGGAAAAATCGATACTACTTTATTTTAAGAAAACAGAGGGAAATGAATTTACTTATTGTTCAAGTATATGTGGATGACATCATTTTTGGATCAACAAATGAAAAACTGTGTGAAAATTTCTCCAAACTTATGCAAAGTGAATTTGAAATGAGCATGATGGGTGAATTAAGATACTTTCTTGGTTTACAAATCAAACAATATGAAAAAGGCATTTTTATTTGTCAAGAAAAGTACATCAAGAGATCTGTTGATCAAATATAAAATGAATGAGTCAAAAATTATGACAACTCCCATGCATCCATCTACTTCTTTAGAAAAAGATGAAAATGGCAAATCTGTTTCTAAGAAAGAATATCGAGGAATGATTGGTTCCTTGCTGATCTAACTGCTAGCAGACCAGATATTGTGTTTGCAGTAGGATTATGTGCTCGATTTCAATCAGCGCCAAAAGAATCCCACTTAACAGCAGTTACACTTATATTTAGATATCTTGTTGGAACAACTAATCTTGGTCTTTGGTATAGAAAAGGTTCACATGTTGATATTATAGCATACTGTGATGCAGATTATGCTGGAGACAAAGTTGAAAGAAAAAGCACAAGTGGAGCATGTCAGTTCTTAGGCGAAGCATTAATCAGTTGGTCGTGCAGAAAAAAGAACACCATAGCACTATCCACAACTGAGGCCGAATACGTTTCAGCGCCAAACTGTTGTTCACAAGTTTTGTGGATTAAAAACCAGCTTCAAGATTACTCTGTAAGCTATTCCAATATTCCAATTTATTGTGATAATACAAGTGCTATAAATTTGTCCAAAAAATCCAATTCAGCATTCTAGATCAAAACATATTGAAATAAAACATCATTTCATTCGTGATCATGTCAATAAGAAAGATGTTGAATTAATCTTTGTTGATACTCAAAATCAACTTGCTGACATTTTACAAAGCCTCTTGTGGAGGATAGTTTTAATTCAATCAAAGAGAAACTGAGAATCATGAAAAATCCAGAAAATTCTGGTTAAAATCTGCTTCTGCAGAAAATGGAGATCGTTTATCAGTCTCCGTTTCGCGACTCATCATTCCTCATTCTGGAAAAAGCAACAGTCTGCTTTCCCTCTCAAAATCAAAAAAGGCAAATCTTGGCATTTATTACACGTGCCCTTTTGTCTGAAGATGGAGTGCTGACACATACACTCCTCAATCCCCAAAATGCTTTTCCTCTTTCCCTAGGTACAAACTGTTACTATTGGGCAGCATACTCATCATTATTCCACCTTTTTCTCTCCATCTTCTCAAGTCAGAAAACTGTTTTTTCTTCTCACCTTCTTTTCCCCAAAAGTTGGACTAACCTTTCTCTCTCTCTCTCTCTCAATACCACTTCCACTGTTCATCTTCTTCACCATTTTCTTCTCAAAAACGACCATGGCTCGAACCAAACAGTCAGCATGCAAAAATGCCTCTCCCTGTACACCACCCTCTTCATCTTCTTCATACCAATCTATAGAGCGTTCACCCTCTCCACCACCTCGCCCAACACCACCACACACCTCTTTTGCCTCTCCCTCTTCTAACACTAGTCAAGAAGTTCTCAACCTTATTCCTCTGTCTACTTTTCTTCCACCACTATACACTCGCCCTACACCAAACTTCGCTCAAGTGCCTCCTCATCTACGCACTAGAATCACTCCTCCACGACGCTCCATGCGAGTCCAATCTGGAATTGGTACTTCGAAATCAATGAACCCTAAACACATTATTTCATCATTTCAGACTCTGAGAGTGACGACTCTTCTGATTCGTGCCCCCAGTAGCAAAATCACCAACACAACCTAAACCACAAATGAAAACGACCCCCACAGCAACAACACCACCACCACAAAATCCATCAACAACCACTAAACCTTCGACACCCTCAAAATATGCCTTCTCCTTTGAACCGTCGCACTCAACTCCTCCCCATCAAAAACGGAGATCGATCAATGACATCGTTTCCCCTCCTTCAAATAAAAAAGAACCTATCTCTCAACCTATGCCTTCTCCTTTGAACCGTCGCACTCAACTCCTCCCATCAAAAACGGAGATCGATCAATGACATCGTTTCCCCTCCTCAAATAAAAAAGAACCTCTGTCTCAACCTAAACACAAACTAAAAACATGAAAACAAAAAAACACAATGACTATTGCTCAATTCTTGCTCGTAAAAATCTCCCAAATCCTCAGAAGAAGAAAACGCTTGCCCTAAACAAAACCTAAAATGAGTCACAAACCCACCTCTCCAAAACATTCTCCAGAATGTTCCCCACCACAAGAACGTTCTCCTGCTCAGACTGCTCATCCGCCAGAATCTTCTCCCCATCCACAATCTTCTCCACAAAAATATTCCAAACGTTCTTCATCTCCTCAGCCTTCTTCTACCTCCACATCTTCTGATTCTGAACCGTCTCCCCCTGCTAAGAAACCAAACAGACTACTCCTCCTTTGATTTCCCCTGCCAAAACAAAACTCTTCAAAGAAAAAATGGCTCAACGCCCAGTTGGGATTGGCCGAGTTTTTTGTTTTTGACAATCTGTTGTAGATGGAAATGGTGTTCAACACCATACTGATGTTCTTGGCTGGACATCATTCTTAAAGATCTCTGAATCTTATTTTCCAGATGTTGTCCGCGCATTCTACTGCAATGCCAAACATTTGCGGACAAATCTCTAATTATCTCAACAATTAAGGGAGTGGAAATCAAATTGACTCCAAATATTTTGGCCACCCATTCTTCAGCTACCAACAGAAGGGCCATCTGTTTTTGGTGATCAATGGTATTCGACTTGGGGTCTTGGAAAGACAGAAGTTTTGGCCGATTTATTTGAAGAAGACTCCACATGTTTTTTGGCCACTTATCTGAAGCCTCTTCCCAATGTTTTCAACAACATGTGCCAACATACCTTGATTCCACACTGTGGAAGTCATGAGTATGTATCTGATAATGACGCCTTGCTCATTCACATCTTTTAAACTGCAAGAGATTTAATCTACCCTATGTCATTCTCCAGCACATGATGTGCAGCCAAAAAAGATTACAGAAAGAATATTGTGCCTTATGCATGGTCCTGACTAAAATCTTCAGGCATTTTGGAGTATCTCTTGCATCTGAAAATCTCTGATAAAAATTTCAAAATTCTCCACCAAGAATCTGTCTCATATGCGTAAAACCTCTTCTGCTCCAACACCCACTCCTCCATCATGTCCTACCTCTCTCAAAGGAAAAGATCAGCAGGAAGACGACCTCCCACAAATCCTATTTCATTCTCATCACTCTACTGATCCTAAGGAAATCTTAGAAAAAATCCTTACACCAGAACAGTCTCCACCACCACCAGAACGTTCTCCACCTCCTCCAGAACGTTCTCCAGAACATATCCCAACACCTTCCACCCTTTTTGCTCAAACATCCAGTATATCATCCTCAGCCATTCCCTCTTACTCTCAAACACTTCACTCCCCTAACCATGACTTCAGTACCTTCTTGTCTAATCCACTTTTCTCTACCTTGTCTCCACTGTTTGTTTCACCTCAGAAACCAGATCTTCCATCTTTGGCATTAGTTAGTTTTTGAACTTTCCCACTACTGTTGGCCCCTCTAGTCCATCTGTTGGTCTCTACCCTCCATATCATCTCTTTTGCTTCTATTCCATCATCTCTACAATGCTATTCTTCCAACACCGTTGTTGCTACCACTTCTCAACCCTCCGCTCACCTTCACTCTACTCCCACCTTAGCTTCACCCTCCACTCTAACATTATGGCTGCTCTACAGATCATCATGGCAAGACAAGTTCAACACGATCAAGAGACTACTTTACTCAGAACTTGGATGGCTGATCACCTTGCTCCCAAGCTGGGAATTCCACCTCCACCTACGCATCCGATTCCACCTCCTTCTCAAGCCCTCATCCTGGAAAATCCTCCTCCTCTGAAGGATCTTCTCCTTCATTATGTAATTTCTGCCAATATTGGATGTATCTCTGCCAGTTAATGATGTGTCTTTGCTATTTTTATGAAAAACCAGTTTATTACATACAATGTTTTAAAATTATGCTGATTAAAAAATGCACAAATTGAGGGGGGAGTTGTTACATCTCTTTATATTAGAATCAGAATTAAAATCTAAATTAACATATTTGTCATCATCAAAAAGGGGGAGATTGTTGACACACTCTATATTTAAAGTTTTTGATTAAAATAAACAAAGGTTAATTAAGAAGATAATTTTGATTCTAAAATGTTATGTTAATTTAACATGTGTTTTTGAGTGGATTTAATTAAGAACAGAATCAAGCAAATCAAGAAAAGCAGCAACAACATCATTCTACATCATAATAGAAAATGATCTTCAACTTCAACAACTGTCCATCACAGCATATTGGCCAAACCTTTGTTGGATTTTGATACCTTGGATTCCTAATTTTGACATAATTCACAATTCAACAATATTCATACTTAATATGATAAATCTAATATTTCAATTGAGCAAAATTTCAGGAACACCAATTCAATCACACACATCACACACACTTGTATCAAATTGCTTGGAACACAAGAAATCAAGAAAAGATGAATTCTGACTATGTAAATCGTATTGGTAAATCGATTGCATAACAAGGGTGTAAGAAATCTTAAGTGTTTGTAAATGTACAATCGATTAGGCAATCGATTAGCTCAATTAAAAATGAAAAATGCACAAGTCAGTAGCCTCTGATTTGGAGGAAATCGATTGGTAAATCGATTGAACATTTCACAAATCAAACTGATGGTAACACATCGATTGGTAAATCGATTGAATGAGTCACAGTAGCACTCCAGTGCTGAGGAAATCGATTGGCAAATCGATTGACAAAGTATCATTTGAAAATAACCTCACCTGTGACAAATACAATCGATTGGACAATCTATTGTTGTTATTTTCTTTTTGACAAAGTTTGTTGCAATCGATCGGGAAATCGATTGAACTAAACACCAGGTAAAACCTTTTCAGGAACATGCCACCAAAGCGATTGACAAGTCGATTAACATCAAATATACTGAGTCACTTGTTTTGAATCAATCGATTGACGAATCGATTGACATCAAAAACCTGAGCCACTGTTTTGAAACCAATCGATTGCAAATCGATTGAATTAAACTTTTTGAAAACACAGTGAAACTCTGAGATTTGACAAATCGATTGAGTAATCGATTGAAGTTATTTATTAAAGAAGTTTCCCAGCAATCGATTAGGAAATCGATTTATGCAGGTCTGGACATGTTTTACTGAAAGTGGTTTTAAAGAATCGATTGGTAAATCGATTAGCTTGTATAGTTTCAAGATTAAAGAAAACCAAGATCGCGATAATCGATTGGCAATCGATTTAGCTCATTTTATAACTTTACAAAATCGATTGGGAAATCGATTTCGTAGTTGGTTTTCAGAAACTATATAAGATGTCTTTCAATCTTTATTCTAAACTTGACAAATTTTGACATAACTTTTTCATAACAATTCAGAACTTTCTTATTTCTCATATGCTCTCAAAACGGTTCATAACAACAAACTAACAACTTCATAATTGTGATTACAGATCTCAATACAGTTTGTTGACAATCTAAGAGAAATGATAATGTGCTCAAGAACAATCCATAAATATCCAGAATTTGTGAAGAGCAACATTCATAAAGATTGAAGACCCTTTTGTTTTACATCTTTTATTCATTCTGTAATAAATCTTTGAACCAAAACGAACGTTGAAAATCCAGCTAGAAACTGGTGGCTACTTTCTTGGGTGAGAGGTCTCAACAAGAAAGAGCTGTACTTTGATTTTGTGTTAGGCTGACGATTGTCTACAAGGATAAAGGGGTTGATAGAAAGCAGCTAGAAACTGGTGGCTTACTTTCTTGGTGAGAGTGCTCAACAAGAAAGAGTCGCACTGTGATTCTGTGATAGGTTGACGAGTATCTACAAGGATTAGAGGGTATTCAATAGGGAAGAGATCATTAAGATAGATAGGTTTCAAGGAGGAAACTGACAAACTTGTAATTGATTCTTTCTATTGAAGGAGAAGAAAATCTGAATCCGATTGGATTTTCAGGACTGGACGTAGGTTGTTGAAGGACAACCGAACCAGGGATAAATCTCTGTGTTTTCTTACTCTAACTCTCTCTCTTTAATTTTCTATATTGCAAACTTTGTATGCCTCAAATTTAAATTCCGCTGTGCACTTGTTGCTGATTAATTTTGTAACGTAAACTGATATATTTCTGTATTTCGAGGTCAGCACCAACAACCTTTTCTATCTCTTTGACAAGAGTCTGCCATGGGAATTACTCATATCTAATCAGTACATGGCAAGGAACAAATATAGAATCATCCAGACTCAAAAACGTTATTGATCTCAAAGATCAAAAGGACTCAATACAGACAAAAGTCATGATAGTCTGCAAACTCCAAAAATCAAATGTCAAGAAAGTTCGATCAATCTGGGATTATTGACAAGACAATTACAATGGAAATCCAGAACGTTTAAAACGAGAAATCCATAATGATTATTAAAGCTCAAGAAAGTTCAAACTGACAAACCAAGAACGTTAATCATTCTCCGTTTTCTGCACAATGACAGCAGCTCTGTTTCTCATGTTTTGATCTGCAATTCATCTCCCAACTTCTCTAGCTACACTCAAGACTCAAGACAGAATGTACCATCCAAGATCAATGAAGAAAATGTCAGAGCACTTTCTAAGAAAGGATAGAACTACCTTAAATGCTAAACCATTAGTCAAAAAACAAAACAAAACCTATTTCAAAGAAGGATTATTTTTATTCTGAATTAATGTTCAGTCAAAAGCAAAGTATCTCTTAACAGCTCTTGTAAAAACTCAACACTATAAAGAGTTTCTTTATAGTTTGTTTTAAGACTACTTCCTATCAAGGTTAGATAGGTGGCTGGTATTGCTTTCTGGGATGAAAGCATTAGAGGTTGAAATAGATCAAGGCTGATCTAAGACTAAGGTGTTGTAAGTTCAAAAAAGCTCTTTTACACTTAGTGGAAAATCTCACAGTGTGAGGACTGGACGTAACCACGTTGGGTGAACCAGGATAAAATCCTTGTGTGGTATTCTCTATCTTATCTCTCTATTATTATACTGATTACTTAAAACATAAACTGATTTTCTGTTTTCAACTAATCAAGCAAACATTCTCCGTTTTACTACTAAAAACCAAGACGTTCTCCGTTCTGTTTTCATAACCAAGATAAATCTTGAGTTATTTTCTCAAGTTTTTAATTGGAATTTTTAAAAGGTACATTACAATTCAACCCCTTTCTTGTAAATCAACAATGTTAATTCATCTTGTGCATCCAAATAAGTCAATATTGTCATTTGATTAACATTTGTCACTTTTGTCTTCCTAGGCTTATTCTAGTCCAATTAGGACGTTTAGCCCATCTTGTTGCCTCCAATAGGTGTGTTTGTGTCGATGGATTACGTTTAGGTTCATTTTCCCTCCTCCTTGGCTTATTCTTAGTACCAATTGGGTTTTTTAACAAATCTTGTGCTCCAATAGGTGTGTTTGTGTCATTGGATGAACATTTAGGTCATTTTCGTCCTCCCTAGACTTATTCTAGTCCAATTAAAGTTTTTAACCAATCTTGTGCATGCAATAAGTTCATTTGTGTCATTGAATTAACATTTAGGTCATTTTCGTCAACCCTAGCCTTATGCTCGTCCAATTAGGGTTTTCAAACCAATCTTGTGCATCCTATAGGTGTGTTTGTGTCATTGGATGAACATTTGGTCATTTTCGTCCTCCCTAGACTTATTTCTTGTCAATTAAGGTTTTTAACCAATCTTGTGCATGCAATAAGTTCATTTAGTCATTGATTTAACATTTAGGTCATTTTTGTCCTCCCTAGGCTTATTCTTGTCCAATTAGGGTTTTTAACCAATCTTGTGCATCTAATAAGTT
>PGTU02002569.1:0-2500 GCA_002896215.2 Cicer echinospermum
TACTCCCTTACCGCTCCTATGGCTTTCCACCCATCCCTCCTCTTTTTTACTTATATTTTATAATATAAGCATCATAAATATCTACGCTGGAACTGGATTCTCTAAAGCTTCAATAGAAGTACCCCGAGGGGGAGGTCGCAAGAGCCTTTATCTAATCGACTATTGAACCATCTCACCGGAAAGTAACTCGCTACCTTAACTAAAGGCATGCCTTTACTCCAACAGCTAACTCGATAGGACTTGCTTTCCTAAATAAATTTCCCTTGGCCTTGAGCCTGCTTCATCGCCTTGACTTGATTCGGATAAGTCTAAGTAAAAGTAAGGACTTTGCTTTGCCGGGGAAGAATAGAGGGTCAGGGCAATAGGTCAAGGTCGATAGCAATCGATACAGCAAGCCTTAAGGCAAAGAAAATATTTCTAGCAGCTTAGCCCTTTCGACCTGAGTAGTTATGCATTTAATCAGGCTGTCTTCTCTGAGTCTGAAAGCCCCTCCTTTCTTGAAATTAGGAATGCCCCTCTGTTCTCCATTAGAAGTGTTTTATTTAGGTCAGTTGTAACCCGGACCGAAGGTGCTGACTACAGTTACGCAAACAATTAACGAGCGAACATCCCGAAAGTCACTTCTTCTCTAAATCTAAAAAAAGATAAATTATCACTCCAGGGCGAAAAAGATGAAGAATCCGCCAAAGAATAAATGTAAAATGAAATTGCAGACCTCCTCTAGACAGCTTTAAGAGGCTTCCAAATGCCTTCAAATGACCTGTGACATACCTCACCGAATCCGTGAAAGGAGAACCAATTCAGCATTCAAGGCTTGGTGCAGACCAACCGATGACTCTCATATAAGAGTAACCCGGGATTCTTTTCTTTCGGCTCTCGTCCTTACCTGGAATGAAAACTCAAAAGAATGCTGCCCGCTCCGTAGCTCAAACGAGGAAGCAGCCCAATCTATTCCATACGATCACTGATCGAATCGGGATTCGCGGCTTTTTCATACTCCTCCAAGTCAGCAACGGCACTACGGTACTAGTTTAATGGTGATTAGTTTGAACCTCCTTCCCTCCCACCTCTATGGCAGACTGCAGCACAGAACTAAGGATTCCTACGAAATGCCCGAGTTTCAGAGCAGAGGTGAAAAGCTTTCATTCGAGAAGAGGAACATCGGGTGGATGAACTATACTTTACAAAAGCTATTTAGAGCGATCCCCGTAGATTAGAGAAAACAGGGAAATAGAAAGGAAAGCACTGGACCTTTAGCCGACAGAGCTTTACGCCCTCGTAAACCTTACGCGGATTCTCCATCAATCAAAGAAGAAACAATTATTAGAGGGAACTTGCTTCGAAGAAGGATAGGCATGACTCAATGACTGTGAAGGACTGTTTGCCGGGACAGAAGTTAGCCTCTGGGCTCCCCTATTACACATGACCATCAGCGCAAGGTTACGGAAGAGCCCACCAGGTGCATCACAAGTAGAGTAGGTTGGAGCAGCAGATCCTATAGAAAGAAAGACAAAACCCGAGGCTGATCCAGACGCGTTACCTAGGCGCGCAGGCGTATATCGGAATTGAGACAACCCGAAGAGGGGACCGTTCGCCCATAATATTTTTACGTATATCAACAAAGAGATGCGTAAAAAGCTTTTCTCAGGCGTCCCGTCTCTCGGTTCGTGTTGGACAGCACGAATACGCGGGATCAGGTGCCCTAGCCGATCAAAAGTCTGATTGATGAAATCCTTCGAAGACAGACTATTCAGCCCGAACAACAACAACAAACTGCGCAGAGAGCTGGGAGAAATGCGGGGGTCCAGGTAAGACGACCCAAGGAGATAACGACGCCTGCCTCAGAAAGCTGCTGGTTATATAGAGTGATTGAAACCAGTTAGAGCCGGGGGTGAGGAATTCTCCTCCTTCCCCACCTTTAGCCCTTTCCACACCCAACGCCCTCCATTACATAAAGCATTCTTGACATCCAGCGGATACATAGGCTATTTTATAGCGGCAGCAATAAGGTTCGAAACTGAACTTTGCTACTGGTGCTAAGGTTCCTCATAATAAAGCCCATACTCTTGAGTGAGCCCTGAGCCACCAAAGGCGAACGAAAATAACGTATATCGATAGATAGATATCGCTACTGAAGCAACTGTACAAAAACTGTCCGGTGATCCGACGGTGCCGAGTAGAAGGGCTCTCGCCCAACGGGATATCTTTAGGTGTTCCATGAGAGGGGCCATATTGGGGTTCGATTCCCCTCCCTTGCGGCATTCCCCCGGTATAAATTAAAACAATTTAGCCGATGTCTCTTTTTGCATTCCTTCAATGGATCATCACCAGCTTCCCCATTCCTTGTTTAGTTCTTGCCTCCTTTTGACGGCGCTATTCATAATGAATAGTGTAATGAACCATATCCATCTCTACCACATGTTAATTAATTTGGTGGAGATGGATAAAGACTTTGAATGGACATGGACCTGGCTGTATTCATGCCTCAAGGTTAAACCGC